>JBCFXI010001770.1:0-40582 GCA_038496175.1 Ampulex compressa
TATATTCATATTAAGTAGATGAACAGTTTAATAATTGTCTTTTTCTAACCGGACATTGTTCAATAAAAGTATATTTCTATGCATTATTAAATAAGAAGTATAGTGGTCTTGGCAATCAATATCTCCAAGTGAGATGGGTTGTATGAGTTAAAACACTTTAATCAATCAAGCATGCAATCTATCACATCTGGAGTCATTCCTTGTCAAAACCACTATACATCTCATTTATTAACTGCATACGAGCAAGAGAGGGGATAGGAGTCATTTTGTCTGATTTATGTTTTATTTGTCACATGCATTGTGACAAAATATTTTTCGTTGTTTTAGAGAGTGACATATTGATTCGATCCTTTTTACCTTTTTACGAAGGAAAATTATTTAAAGTATTAAATCAAATTATTGATCACGTATATTCGATTAAACTTTTTTCTTTCTCACAATTTATCAGACGTCACACCACCGAAACTCAGCTGTCCTCAGAGTTACGTCATAGAATTAGTGGACCGGCAGGAAAGCTATTCCGTGAACTTCAATGAGACACGTCGTCGTGTCAATGCCACCGACCCATCTGGACCTGTCAAAATCTCATTCATCCCTGAACGTGCCGTGATTCCAATTGGAGGTTTTGAAAATGTGACGGTGGTGGCTAGTGACGTTAGTGGGAATCGTGCTACCTGCCACTTCCAGGTCTCGGTGCAGGCTACCCCTTGTGTCGATTGGGAGCTTAAACAACCAGCCAATGGCGCACTCAAGTGCGGACTTCGAGATAAAGGGATGCACTGCGTCGCTACATGCAAGATCGGCTATAGATTTACCGATGGTGCACAATCCAAAATGTTCTCCTGTGATGCTAGTAAGAGGTGGACCCCTACTTCTGTTGTGCCAGACTGCGTTTCTGAGAGTGAGTAGATTTATGTGCGTACGTGCGTGCGTGCGCGCGCGCGCGTGTGTGTAATTACACACATGTATGTAATTAATCGTTCCTTACAGTAATAGCAGTAGCGATCGATTCGTCAACACAAACGTGAAGCGAAGTTGACCGCGATCACTTCATACTCATGTTCTCTTTCTTATATATGGTTTGATAATGAGTTAATAAAATATATGAAACTTTGTTTAAATGCTTTAATTTCATATTTAAGTACCGAAAATATCTTAGTTGTACGGAAAAACTTTTTCTTTCAATACTCAGTTACCGCGATGTTAATTTCAAAAATAAACACATTCACAATCAATTAAATTTAAACTTTCACCGGTAATTCTGTAAGTCGTAGCAAATGTATGTATTTTTTTGTAAGTGTATACATTTACCAAAAATATATTAATTGCAATTTTAAGTAAATAACTAGAATAAGTGCATACATTTGCTACAATACAACTTAAGCTTTTACTACATCATATAGGAGCTATATAATCAGAGTAAAATTTATACAATTTATACAAACGTAAGTATAGTTGATTTGAAGCTTGAAATCAGAGAAGTGTACATACGCTTGCATGCACTTTTACGTGAAATATAATATAATATAAGTCTAAATGTAAAATATCTTATATTCATGCAAAATGTGCTAATCAAAATTAGAAACAAGGATTAATGCTTATTGAACTTATTAACTCTGATTCAGATACTCAGCAAGCAAACTACCACGTGATTGCCTCGATGACGTACCGAGCAAACGGAGCCGTATCGAGATCCTGCTTGCCCCAGTATCAGGATCTAGTTTCTCAATACTACACCAATCTGAACGCTATACTGACCCAGCGTTGTTCTGCGGTCAATGTCAACATGAACGTGTCATTTGTCAAATCAGTACCTTTCCTTCTCGAGGAGAACGTCTTGAGGGTGAGTGACCTAATATCTCCCTTTTTCATAATCAAGTAATCATTCTTGTAACAATAATTAGTACATTACAATAAACAGTTTTTATAATGATACTTAGTACAAATGTTACTCGCTGACGGTCATAACAGGTCAGAGTAGAAGGGAGAACTCGTGAAAAACAATAGACGGTGCCGAGACGTTTCAACTTTGTATTAGACGACTACCAGATCAAACAATTACTTGCTTCGTTCCATTAGCATGCAGATTATACATACGTACACATAGTGAAGGGGGGGGGGGGGATTATATATTTTACATACTATTGCATCAGAGAGTGTTTTCTCCTGAGTTCTTAATCGGTGACGGACGCACAAATATATAACACTGAAGAACAACAGTTTATATATACAGTAATTCAATGAGGATAATTTAATCTTGTGTCTTTCTTCTGCAAGCGTATTTGCGCACTCCCTTATTGTTAACAGTCATTGAACAACAATATACTTAATCGAACCTAGGATCCTGTTTGATTGTGAAACGAACATTTTTCTGCTTTTTTTCCATGTTTGCGATGTCTAGAATAGATCCGTAAAATATCAAAATACAATTCGTAAAAATAAAAAAGTTAGAACAATTTTAATCAATGTGTAACATTGTGTAACATGTGTAAATTTTAATCAATGTAACGGTTTAAACTGACCCCTCTTTGTGACGAAACGTTTATTAAAAATTTCTTATTTATTACGGCTATATACGGAATGCTATGAATAGTAAATATTTTTGTTAAGATATTCGCTGTAAATAATTCAAGAATATTTACTTATCAACATGGAAAAGGTAAATAATACCTCAAAGAAACATGTAAATAGACAACGAAATGAATAGACGAGCTAAGTGCATACTATGGAATTATAATTCATAGAACTGACTATCCCGTACAAAACATGTATATATAGAACAATATAGACAACTTTGTATCGCAAAAGTTCGACAAACGATCCACCAAAATATTTTTATTGCGTAAAGGGTCCGAATTCTCGATGCTTATAATCATAGTAATTATAATCCCAGAAATGCATCACCAAAAACCATAATTATTACCATTACATCGATTTATGAATCTTAGCTATGAACAATATGTTTTCTGGTTTGCCATTAGATATGTTTTGAAAAGATAAAAAATTTCCACGTAAGTGAAGGAGTAGGTTTCTTGCTTTTTATGGTAATAAAGTTGAGAAACGTTATATTTGGGTAAAGAGCTTTTTAAATAAATATTTAATCAAAACGACGTTTTAAACTCAGCTACGTGTCCTTTATGAAGCTGAGAAAAAAATTTTAATAATAACAGACGGAGCAATACTATATAACAAAGATATTATAAAACACAATGTGCATATAACATACCTTAAAACTAACAAAGTAGCACAAAATTATAATGAATAAAAGATGTTATAGGTGCAGGTTTTATCGGTCTTACGGAGAAGGAGAACGTGTTGATAAAGAGGATACGAAATGATTCTCAAGTAATATAGTTATAAGAAGTTATGGATTAGAATGACCAAGAAAGAAAAATTTGTGAAACTATTTACGATCGTTACGTCATGTTGTTTATAGATGTTCCGGATCTCATTTTCGATCTCTCGCTTGGTTTTCCCACTTTTTTTTTTATATTTTCACACATCTTTATTCTTGTATCCGGTACTTTGTACTGCGCTTTTCATCTTATCTTCTTATAACTACAGTGCTTGATGATATTGTACTTGTGCTATGCCTTATTTATTTCTTTTATTCAATTTTCTTTTTTTTTTGTCTCCTTATTCTAATCTGTATACCTTTCCTGCAGAGGGTGATTCAATCAATAATTCAATTCATTATCCAATTCAATCTAATCCATTAAGTCGAATGATATATAACTAAAATATATAATACATCTAAACCAGCGAATCGATTCAATAAATGTGATATTTTTTTTGTAAAATATCTCATTATAAATTGAAATATTGAATAAATTAATTAAAGTAATATACCGATTTTATCAATAAAATAATTCAAGTATGTACCTTGAAATAATATCTCAGGAATAAATATATATCTCCTACCAGCATTTTATGGAACTAGTGTTTGTTTAAATAGCCATAAAAAAATAGCAAGATTTTTATGTTATCGGGATCATTACTCTTCTGTGATAATAAATTATTGTGAAATGTGCTAATAACCTGAGTAGTTGATTATAAAAGATGAATATTTTAATATAAATGAATGAAAAACTAGAAAATTTCTACTCACATTTGTTACATGGAAAATAGATCGAAATATAGTGAAACGAAGTGAAATAAATATTTTATATTTTTTATATTTGAAATTATATATTAATAAAGACATTGTGAGACCGTATCTGATTATGGCCATAGTATAATAACACAGTGTCATATGTGTAATTCAGAGATAAAAGCTAAATAGGAATCTATGGAATAGACTGTATGCAACGTAAACAGACTGTAAATATAATATAAACCATATAGACTGCGAAATTATGTAAGCGAAAAATCTGCTATATTTGGTATTTATTTTTTTGTATATTTAGTATTTTACTATTGTTTTTGTGATTTTTCTTAATCATTGTTACCGGTTATAATGTTGATGATGAGGTGAATTTTGATCATTTAAACAACTACTTTTTTTGTTGTTAATTCTAGATGGATTTCGATTTGATAATCGTTCCAGCTATCAGGCAGCCACAGGTATATGATCTTTGTGGATCGACTCTCAGCTTGATTTTCGATCTTTCTGTTCCGTATGCGAGTGCAGTGATCGAACCTCTGTTAAACGTTTCGGCCATCGGTAACCAGTGTCCGCCTCTTCGAGCTTTAAAATCCACAATAACTCGCGGCTTCACTTGCAGTGTGGGGGAGGTGCTGAACATGGACACCAATGATGTGCCTCAGTGCCGTAAGTTGTGCTTGTACAATTAGTCAATTATAAGAAAAACTTTGGTAGAAATCTGTGATCAATTGTCTCTCTTTCATACGTATTTTCGGTCTAAGCGTGATAAAAGCAATAAATGGAAGGTTTCGAGATAAAGTGAGATAATGCGAAGTGTTGACTCGGAGTAACAAATTGATACTCAAAGCATTGACATAAACATAGATAAAACTGTAGTACGCAAAAACAATAACTAAAAAAAAATGGATTTTGATATTCTTGACTTAACGAAAGAAAACCTTTGAACGGAATGCAAATTATTTGGTGAAAACCATTATTTGTACCATCAGGGTCTAATAAACTCGAATGTCATCACTGTCCAATAAATGTAAATCCCAATCTTATCTTTGCTTGGAATGTTCTAATAAATTGCAAATAACACGTTTCATGCTATGTGTACCATTTCTGGTGCACGTTAAACTTGATCTTCAGGCCACGTGTACTGTAAATGGTACACGCAGAAACATTTATTGAATGTGCTGAAAACATACATTTTATGGTAAATTTAATTATGTAAAATATATTTCTACTAAAAGAATGAGGCATTATAGAAAATGGAGTATAGAACGAAATACATAAATTTGTTTAATCGTTATATATACAATAATTGATAATTACATGTAATAGTTGAAACTTATTTTCCAACAAAAACAAATGAAAAACAAAAAAGTTATTTCCGTACATTTACGTACTTTTTCTATTGTTAAATACTTTATTTCCTTTGCTTTTTACCTAACAAATTCGAATACAGCAGGTTCTTTTTACTAATCGAAAAGTTTTGTACTAATTGACTTTTTAATCAAACCGATGGCAGCGCCATGTGTACTGAAAATGGTACACAAAGCGATAACTATTGCTCCTCTTTTTTTTGCTCCTCTTTAGAGGTCACGGAACAAATTAATGATTCAGTGTGTATATGTTTATCCCCGTCTTTGACTCTTTCCCACTCCTTATATTTAATCTATTTGACATCACAAGTTGCAAAGGAATAGGATTCCCGTGCTGACTGGCAACTAGCGATCTTCACAATTTGCTAGCCATTATTTCTACGTACTGTTTCTATTTCTGTTCATATCAATGCTGTGATCTTGTTGCTTATTTGCGTTGTCTTATTCGGTCTCAACATCACACATTCACTCTCTTTGTCCGTTTTTGTCCAATCAATTAGATCCGTATTCCTCTCAATGGTTTCCTTAGATAGTTCCAACTATATATACAGATGTATATACATACATACCCATTGGCATTGTCGAGAAATATTCAAAGTTCTCTGGTATCACTCTGGTGTAATAGATGCCACCACCTCGCGAGCCGTCATTGTACTCGCTCCTGTTGCGCTTGCGAGTCTATGACACTTCTTTTTTTTCTTCTTTTTTTATCTTTATTTTCGGCACCAACTACTAAGGTCATCTGGTCTAGGACCTACTTGTTTAAGGTGGGTTCCAAACCACCAGAACTATAGTATACATATCACATTGAAAAATCAGAGGCGATGGGCGAGATTCGAATCCGGGTCTCCCACATGGCAGTCCGAGCTTCTATCCATTACAACACTGTAGTTCTTATGACTCTTTTTCCGCATAGAAACGACTCTTCCAGGACATTTTCCTTAGTTTAGCTATTACGATCACTCGAGGTTAGACACGTTCGTAGTTTCTCAGTGAATAGCATGGGTTATTTTGTACTTCTCATTCTCGTGGTTTGAGGATTTTACGCTTCCTCACCACGATCTGAGTGCTTATTCTTTTATATTCTTATTGATAGAGTGTAGAGTGTGGAATCATAGACTTCTCTCGTTCTCACTGTACGAGGAATTTACGACTCCTCGAGTGTGTCTCATTTGTACACAAGGACCCATTAATTTGTTTCACGACTCCGGAAGGCGAGCAAGGAGAAGCTGGAATATGACTGTGAAGCAGTGATACAAGGAAGATAGAATTGCGTAATATTTTAATATACTTTCTGGGATTTGTGCAGTTTTTGTGTTTCTGAATATTTCCTTATTTTGTTTGCCATCCGAGTCACTATGCTAAAAGCTCTTGACCCCTTTACAATAATTGATGAAGTAACTGATGTTAGGATGACATACAAAACAACTCAGGTGTAAAAGTTTCTTCTTGAAGAACATTTATTCAATTGTTCAGGTTAATACCTTCCTTTTCCATCCTCTTATACTGTCAACAACTTCTATTATCTTTCATAATATTGTATTCACCAGTTTCTATGAACAATGCAATAATATGTATCAATATGTATTATACTGAACATGATTATAAGTTTCTGTGCAGTTCATAAATCGCACGTATATTGATCTTAGAGCTGATAAACCAGGTCCAGCTAGACCCTGCCACTTGATACCTCCACAGTTGTATTTTAGCTTCTTCTTACCCCATTCAGGGATCACAGAACAATTTAATGCGTCTTTGTATACATTTCTGGGACTGTAAATATCATTATTTGGGTAAGTTTGTGTGTTTATTATATAAGCTTGTAATACAACTCTTTTACGAATAAATGTACACACAGGGTGCCGAAATTGTACGTGGCATTGAGACTTTTTTCTACCTTACACCTTCATTATAGACTTTCTCATTTAGACTTATCACGCCGTATCATTTTCTCAGAGGCCATTCATTATACCTTTAGCCCCTTTTTGCAGATTCTCATACAAGTACGCATTATGTAAATGGGTATATAAAATATTATTAATTAGAATTGAAACATTTTCATTTATTATACGTATATTAGTTCATAGAAATAGTTAATATATGTTACCTTAGTAACAATAAAGGAAAAAAAATTAAAAATATGTTATGTTCAGTTATAAAAATTTGGTAAAAATCTCGATATATAGAACCTCTCATTAATTTTCAGTGCATTGTCCGGCTGGCACGTTTGCCGGTGAAAAGCAGAAACAGTGTACTTCATGCCCAAAAGGTTTCTACCAGAATAGTGACCGACAAGGCTCTTGTCTACGCTGCCCTTTCAGTACATATACTAAGGAAGAAGGCTCCAAGAGCATCGACGACTGCATCCCAGTCTGTGGTTACGGCACTTACTCACCGACAGGTCTGTGCTTTCATACATATATGTCAGATATGATGTGGAATCAGTGGTTATAAGTAAATGCTAAATTCTGTTCATTATACTTGAAAGTTCATTATACTTGAAAGGGTTTTAATGTACAATATGTTACATCAATTGCCTGAGTGGGTTTGCCAACTGAAAAGATTAACTAAAAATTTGATACTGAGCATATGCAGGAGAGTCACGGATAAGGAGGAGGGCATACTTCAGAATATTCTCCATGTGGTAATCGCCTTGTGCACCATGTCAAGGCACTAACCATTGAACAGAGTTTCTGTATATATTGACTCACTACTTCGTTCACATAAATTTACATTTTCGGAAATAATTACGTTATAAAATGTTGCCTTACTTTTTTTTATATGTATTTCAAAGTTCCTGTGTTTAGTTTTGTTATACGTTTCAAGGAAGCAACTTGGATAAAATACAGAATTGGTGTACTTAATTACTGAATTTTACTATGTAAATTATCTTTTTTATGTTATTTACGTAGAGTAACGAGAAAGTATTTACAGACGTATAATTTGTATAGCATTCTTTTCTTGTTTCTACTAATAGTATAAACTTGTAAAGCTTTGTTGTTTAAATGGAGACACTCTATATGTTAGGAAAACATATTTCTTAGTATATATATGCGTGGTTACAATTAGGCACGACAGAATTTAAAGCTTCTTGAAGCATGTGAAAAAGAATTTTACGCAAGGGCTTGCGTAGCTCAGTGGTAGACCTGTCTTTCGGTAAATGAAAGGTCCTGGGTTCGAGTCCCGGTCCAGTTACCATAGTGTCTGTTTTCTTCCATATCATTCGTCGTAATTTCAATCAATTCCCCACTTTAATCTCTAAAATTTTCCATTATTAATTTAATTTAAATGTAGAATTTAGTAAACATTTTTAGCAATTGTTCACGCAGCATGTGGCAAAAGTATTATAATCCCACACAAATAAAAATAGTTGCTTTATTCAATTGAATGTCCAAGCTCCAATAGATTGTGTATCTTATTTTTTAATAATATGCGTTTTATGGTCGGCATTTAGAATATTTTTGCATGTTAATCTTTAGAACTTTAACTTTAAGGAGATTTTTTCAAGCAAGAAAAGAATTCAAAATTGTTGGAACTGGTGAAATGTTATTTACTGCAATGTGTTCATATTTTGCACGTGCATATATGTGTTCACTAAATCTTTCTAGGCCTAGTACCGTGTTTGGAATGTCCGAGGAACAGTTACACCGGTGAGCCACCAATCGGTGGCTCGAAGGACTGTCAGAGCTGTCCTGCGGGGACATTCACTTACCAACCGACCAGCCCTGGTCGCGACAGGTGCAGATCCAAGTGTCCTCCGGGTCACTACTCCGACACGGGTTTGTCGCCATGTGCAGCATGCCCGAAAGACTTCTACCAGCCGCAGCATGGAGCTACTACCTGTGTTGAATGTCCTACAAATACATATACAGGTTTGTGTATATGACACCTGTACGATTTTCACACTAAATCACTAAATTGACCCATCAAGCAGAATAAGAAGAACTTGGAATATAACTGTGTTGGTGTCAGGCTGTAGGGATCTACTGAGTCTTATTTATTGAACTTATGATCGATATACACGGGATTTATGAACTGCGCAGAAATATATAATTATGATTGTTATAATATACATTGACATATTTACAGACCTGTATTATTCATAGGAAGGTGTGAACACAACATTATAGAACATAATATGACTTAGCGTCAGTATAAAAAGGGAGACAAAAATGCACTATCTTTTAAAATTGGAAAAATGTTCTTTAAGAAAATATTTTTGTACTAAAATTATTATGTACAACGATTTTGTAAAATTAATTCATCCAAAGGATTAAATCGGGGAAGTGTGCCACACGGATGGTAGGCCGATTATTGATTGTTTCTTTTCAGAGCTATAAAGCACTTTTACAGGGTTGTGCAATGGTTCTATTTAGAGTTATGGTGCGGTTCTTCTCAGAACGACAATTTATTTTATCTTAGAACAATCGCTGTAGCAAATAGCACGAAATCGTTATATGTAATAATCTCTGATGCAAAGGTTCCTTCAAAGGACATTTTTTCAATTTTAAAAGATAATTCTTTCTTTTTCCGCTTTCTTGGACTAGCAATTAATTATATGAGGTTCTATAATGTTGTGTTTGTACGTGTTTATGAATAATACATTGAAATATATCAATATGCGTTGTAACAACCATAATTATACATTGTCGTTAAATATTTTTCTGACATATCCAGAACAGAAAGATATACAAAGAGTGTGCAGTAATATCTTCGTTAGTGCCCCAGTTTCGATTACTTTGCCTTGGTCTTGCGCCGATATTATTTTCCTCCGCTTCTGTCCACCGTTTGATATAGCACGCAATGCGGTACGCGGCAGGGCCCCTTTGAAACTAGTTTGCAGCATGACAATACTTAACATAATAAAACTTCTTTTATTGAACTTTTTTTTAACTGCAATAGCTTTTAACACATTAGCGAGATTTTTCCGATTAAAATGAGACTAATCATGACGTAATTTCAACCACATTTACTTATTTGGAATTCTCGTATTTTCCTATGAAATGAATTACTCAATACGTATTAAATAAGTAAATGTGAATGTAATAATATCGCGATTGCTCTCATTGTGATTGGAAAAACCTTACCAATATGTTAAAAAATATGTCAGATAAAAAAAAATTGAATAAAAAGTTTAATGAATATAGTTTTCCGGCTGGTCTTCGACTCTTTCGCGCCGACAGCCCTAGCGCGCCGAAGTGCCGTCAATAAACGGTAGCACGCACAAGAAATACGCATGTTTTTGTACATACGTTTTTCTAAGGCTTAAATAACAACTGTGCTTAATAAAACAATCGTTGTTCTAATATAACAAGTATAGTTTACATTTTTCATATGAAAAGACTTATACGAAATTATATTAGTTACTCTAAAAATATTTGACCATTTCTAGTTTACATATTTTTCGGTTTTTATATACTTACAAGACTTTACAATTAAATTTTTAATATAATTAATAATTTAATTCAAATTAGTTAATGTATTATTATGTAGAGACTAGTAATGTAATTCTGTATGATATATTCTAAAACAAGGATTTATACATAAGCCACCATTACAATTTTTACCCTGTATTTTTTATCGTGTTTCTGATCTTATATTATTTTTACTAGAAATTATATATCTTTGACTTCGGTTTTTACTTTTTGGTGTATACGATGAGCGAAGAAGGATGAATTTATCGACTACAGATGATACTTGTATACAAAATATATGGATATCGGAAAGGCTTGCTACGCCTCGGAGATTACCTGCCTTTTTTGTCTATATCTCACTTTGATCTGCAAAAAGGCGTTCGCTCAAGATCTTGAAAATTTCAAATTTTACTTAGAGGACAGTAATCGAGATTTTACTGTACTCGTATACGTAAAATCATCTTAGATTTATTATCCAAATATCAACTGATTATTCTATGTTTCTAGAATTTATTATGACTGTGGGAGCCCGAGCATATCATTATTTAAAAAATGGGACTCAGCATTGTAAGATCTAATATGATAAAGATTGTTTAAAAACCGCATTCGGTATGCACGTGGCAAATGTGATTAACCCCTTGCTTCACTCTGAAACTCGGAAAAAGCCATGTCTAACGTATGCATCTAATGATCGGGAAAAGAACTGAAGCGGCGGAGCCCGAGTGTCGGAACTTGAAACACGACATCTTACGACTGAGTGCGAAATAGCCGCGGCCGTGTTTACTTCACACGATTATGCTCCTATGAAATGTAAATGAATTTGAATGAAAGACTTTTAAAAGATATTTTGATTGTTGTATATGATTGCAACAAATTTCGTATAAGTAATTATGATTATTAATAGGGGGATAGAAATAAGTTGAAGCAAATTCACGGCAGTAATATTTGAACTAAAAGGAATTTTCCGATTATTTTATAATCACCAGACCTAAAAATCAAAAATAAAATATAAATAAATAATTAAATATCAATAAACTAGCTTTCTTGTTCTCGCCAAGTGCCTATATTTGTTTAGGTTTTAGCCATTATCTCTATCGCGAAAATATCTTTTTTGTAGCACACGGCCTGCATTGGTACAAAGAACTCCATTCAAAACATTCATAATTGGCCCGAGATTAAGACCATGAATTCGACTCGTGATATTCATATTTGGTTCGAAATGTCGATTACGAGTCGGACTTCTGATATTCGCGTTTGACATGAAATTAAACGATCCTGGTCTTAATTTTAAGGAAATTATTCAAGCTTGGCGTAAAATTTTCATTACGAGTCAGACTCGTAATATAAGGGATTAAGTTAGAGCATATGTAGGTACCACTGATTTTTACTTGTTGAGGGGATAGGTCAAGGACAGTTTTCTCACTATCCGTACGGAGGTTTGAGGCGCGGAGAACGTACACTCTGATTTTGCAATTGTGCGACGCGATCACTTTGTCACTCGGCTCTTTGATTTCCCGTGCTCTCTCGCTTATTAGATACTTATAAGAGTGCTAAATTTATATGGAGTATTTTTCATTTAAGAATTCATTCAAAGCTTATTTTCTCAAAAATTCTATCAGTTTATTAACCCGATCAGCCTCATCCCAAAGCACGCGACCCCTTGCAACTCCCAAGTGAATAGATACGTTTGACCTGAAACTTGTCTCTTTTTTTACGAATAACCCGTAATATCAATTCGAAATATTATCAATCAACTTTTTATATTGTATCACGTATAGAACAATCAATTGCAAGTACGCAGAATTGATAATGTTGGTAAATATCGTCATGTCAACGTCGTGGTCTTACGATAATATTTACTGGCATTGTATCCCTAACTTGATATTACGCACAGAGACCATTTTCAAGAAATAATGTAAAATTATTTGCTAATTATTAGGTTTACGGCCGATACAAATTTGTTTTTCTTTTTACTTTAAATTTTAAAACGTTTTCCGATATTTTGGCATAAACAAATATATTTTTTCATTTAAAGAAAACGAAGTTGATCTTGGAATGGTCGAAAGGTCTTTACCTAGGCATAAAATTATATATACATTATATAATATCAATCATAGAAGTTTTTGTATAAAAAAACCTTTTCATATAATGCATATTCTAGATGTTATTCGAGTGAAAAGGTCTCATTCTGTATATGGTGTATTCGCATACATCGGTGCAGTGGCTGGTAGTTTTAGTATTGACGAAGAGTACTTTGTCGTCGTAACATAGAAATTTCTCTGACAAGAGAATGATAATCCTAAAAAAATGTATGATGTATGTCCAGAGAAAGCAGGTGCTGTTGGTAGGGAGGAGTGCAGGCCGGTGCAGTGTACGGAGAGCGTTTGTCAACACGGTGGTCTATGCGTACCGAAGGGTCATGGCGCCCAGTGTTTCTGCCCCGCCGGATTTTCGGGCAGAAGGTGTGAAGTAGACATAGACGAGTGCGCCTCAATGCCCTGTTATAATGGTGCTACGTGCGTAGATCTACCCCAAGGATATAGGTTAGTTCTGTAGTTTTTTTTTCTTCTTATGCAAGGATTGAGATCAATTCTCTGTGTTTGTTGGATTACTTATATTGACACCAAACCTACCGAAGCGGTCAAAAGGACCAGTCAGTCGTTTCTTAGAAAAGTTCTTATACTTTGTAAGAGGGTAT
Organism: Ampulex compressa; assembly: GCA_038496175.1. Taxonomy (NCBI): domain Eukaryota; kingdom Metazoa; phylum Arthropoda; class Insecta; order Hymenoptera; family Ampulicidae; genus Ampulex; species Ampulex compressa. The sequence continues at coordinate 13,585 of JBCFXI010001770.1, forward strand.
TTTTTGAGATTTTTTATCCTTTTACCGCCGAGTGTAAACCATTCTTTAGATTTATCGACATCTCTTCTTAATATCCTTTTTCTTAAAGGATATACGAGTCCTACGTAAATATGTCCAGAAAGTGGTTGGTAGGTATAGTGTTAATGTCTATGTATGTATGCACACGTGAATAAATAAATAGATGAAGTAGTAAATATATGACGAAATTTTGAGGAAATTTATGAAGGGTTTTGATAATTAAATCGCGAGTTGTAGAGAATCTGACTTTAGCAAAATAATATTTCTGGATCTTCTCCTCACGGTGATGCCTTTAAGATTGATGCCCCTAGTAACAAATGTGAATAAAATGTGATACGATTTATACGTTATTCAATAAATTGTAATTTTGTTGTAAATAAGTAACTGTAAGTTTGGTGTAATTAAATTACAGTTACGTTAAAAAAGGAATAAGACAAAAAAGAACTTTTATGAAGAATTACGCAGTATCTGTTTTTACATATTATATAATCGAGTGCTGATATATTTATGAATCTTTTATAATTATGAAAGAATATTAAACTATTAAAGGAAATATTAAGTTATTGAGATTAATTAGAATTATTTTTATCGATATACTAGGTCTAAAATTTCGTTTGCGTTGTGTTTTTCCCCAAATTCAAAGCTTTATTGTAAAAACATGGTTATACATTTATGATTTTTATGTTTCTATGGAGTTATGTTGTTAGATGACTAAGTTTATTACATAACGCCTATGATCAGTTTATTTCGACCACTACTTACCGCTAAAGCCAGTTATAGAAAAATGTCGGAAGCCAAGTTTTATATCTAATATTATCGCGTAATTGATTATATTCTTAAATGTCGTAGGTGTCAGTGTGTAGAGGGATACTCCGGAATAAACTGTCAAGAAGAAAAGTCCGACTGCAATAATGACACATGTCCGGAGAGGGCAATGTGCAAGGATGAGCCCGGGTATAAAAATTACACTTGCCTCTGCCGATCGGGATACACTGGTGTGGACTGCGACATAACCGTTAGTTTTGAACTATCTTGATAACGTAACATTAAGATTTTAATATACCGTACACAGCTTGATTTGATCACATCGATATTAGAAGCTTCAAATATTAATAACCGATTAATAATAATATGCAAAAGAAAAATAAATGCAGATATTCATTAGTAGAAAGTAATTGTATAAGGATAAGTAGTAATGATTTTATGCAATAAAGTACAAAATAAAAGAAAGACAATGCTTTAAAATAGATTAAAAATACTTTAACAATATTTATATCATCTATGACTATTTGTCTTTTATATTTCCTTGTTACGATTGCTATTAAAATTATTTTGTGTGTCACTACGATCTGCGTTTCCTGAATTATTTGAAATACTGAAGTTGTTAAAAAGAACGTTAGAAGATGGAAGGGTGACTCAGAGTGATGTAAGTAATGTGTTTTCTCTTCTGTTTTGCAGATAAACCCCTGTACTGCGAGTGGGAATCCTTGCAAGAATGGGGCCAGCTGCGTCGCCCTGCAACAGGGCCGATACAAGTGTGATTGTCCTCCGGGTTGGGAGGGCCAGACTTGCGAAATCAATACTGACGACTGTGCTGAGAATCCCTGCTTACTCAACTCTAACTGCACTGACCTCGTCGCAGACTTTGCCTGCGATTGCCCACCAGGTTTCACTGGCAAAAGATGTCAAGAAAAAATCGACCTCTGCTCTGGAAATCCCTGTCTAAATGGAATCTGCATTGATAGACTTTTTAGCCACGATTGTATTTGCCACCCAGGTTGGACTGGATCTGCGTGTGAAACGAATGTAAACGAGTGTTTGAGCAAGCCTTGCCAAAACGGTGGACAGTGCATCGACAAGATCGACGATTACGTTTGCACCTGTGAACCTGGGTTTACAGGAAAAGATTGTCAACACACGATTGACGACTGCGCCTCGAAGCCTTGTCAAAATGGTGGGAGTTGTGTTGACCAATTAGAAGGATTTCTCTGTAAATGTCGACCTGGATTCGTGGGTTTACAGTGCGAGGCGGAAATAGACGAGTGTCTGAGCGATCCTTGCAATCCGATTGGCGCGGATCGGTGTATTGATTTGGATAATTCATTTAAATGCGCGTGTAGAGAAGGCTTTGACGGGGAAAGTTGCGAGATAAACATTGATGATTGTGCCTCCGCGCCGTGTTTAAACGGAGGGAGGTGTAGAGACGAGATTGCTGGTTTCAAATGCGAGTGCTTGGAAGGATGGACTGGGAAACATTGTGAAATCGATGTAGGCATGTGTCAGGAGAGGCCTTGTCAAAATGATGCTGTTTGTGTCGACTTGTTTATGGATTACTTCTGTGTGTAAGTATTATTGTTCCTCAGTTTTAACGCGTTCATTTATCAGAGTATTTTGCTAGTTTTGCCTCTAATGCTGAAGCAAGGTTGTTCACATTAGAAATATATCATGATAAAACATTATACAATATTTCAAAAAATCTGTATCTATTTTCCTTTTCACTTTATATTGTTATCTACATGAAATTAATAAATATTCGGTGGACAAATTGATAAAATCAAATTCTGGATAGGTGTCCGTCGGGCACCGATGGCAAGCAGTGCGAGACAGCGCCAGAGCGTTGCATAGGCAATCCATGCATGCACCAAGGCCGCTGCCAGGATTTCGGTTCGGGGTTGAATTGCACTTGTCCCGATGACTACACGGGGATAGGCTGCCAATATGAGTATGACGCTTGTAGGTCTGGGGCTTGTAAGAATGGTGCTACGTGCGTCGACGATGGTCCTGGATTCACGTGCATATGCCCACCAGGGTACAAGGGTGAGCGACTTTAATATTAACCTTCCGAATACTGTGCCAATCTCCTTCATGATGAGTACATAATGGGCAGTGGGAAGATATTTTTTTTTTTAAATTCATTTTTCGCCACCGACTGCTAAGGTCATTTGGCCTAAGATCTACTGTTTAAGATGGGTTCCGAACCACCAAAGGTACGGTATACATATCACATAGAAAAACCAGAGATGATGGTGGGATTCGAATCCGGGTCTGTCGCGTGGCAGGGAAGATATTTAATGAGCAGAAATGGGTGTAAAATACAAATTTATGTATAGCAGAGAGTTGTCTATTTTAAGCCAGCATTTAAAATATTTTTTTCCTTTAAAGGAACATAAAACATTGTACGAAACAAACAGAAACAGGTTAAAAGAGTAAGCATTATATGCAGCTGTATATTCTGTATTTTCAATATAATAATATCTCTTATGCCGGAAAGTTGTGTAATAAAAGTAATATCAAACAAAACAACTAAAGCTAAATTGTTGATTTTTATCCACATTACTGGTTTGCTAATTTCAATTAATTTCTTACATTGCACTTTTCTTAAAAAGCAATAAGATTAATTCTACAGTCTCAAAAATAATTCTGAACATTGAAAAAAATAAAGCAAATAGCAAAAAATAAAGAAGCAAATAGTTTCTTTCTAGATTATTTTTGTAAGATTTTTTGTTTTGCAATCAGGATTTTTTGAGTGATCACTCAGGTGCAGGTGTGGATTTTCGAAAAACGAGAACACTGATTACATTTTGACTATAAGGTCTGTGGTCCTCTGCAAAAAAAAAAACTTCGACAATAAACTATAAAGTAAAAGAATATATTACATAGGTATTTACTTATAGAGATATGCTAGACATATTCTTTTTAATTTTAGCCATCCGATAGGCACGATTCTTTTGCTTGCGCGGATTTTTGGTTAGAGTTTCAAAAAATGCATCTAGCATATTTTTTAAGGTAAATGCTCATGTAATATATATTCTTTTGTTTTGTAGATTATGGTTAGTTTTTCTGAAGAAGACTCTGGATCTTGTGGTCAAAACTTAATGAGTATGCTCATCCTTCGAAAATTGCTATCCACTCTTTGCGTAATCACCGAAAGGATCCTTATTGTTAAGTTGCGTAGGACGTTAACATATCCTTTGATCATGGGAAAACATCTGGGCCGGTTATTACAATAATCAGATTTAAAAACTAAAAGGACAGTTAAACTATGAGAACCATTCGTAGACTAATTAAGCTTCTTTACAACGGCATACATCATTAAAAACAGGTTTTATGGCTCCAAGGCCACTCAGGTCAGTCGGACCAGCGGCCGGATTGTCGGGGCACGATTGTCCCTTAGTAGCTGCAAAGGTAGAGTCGAGGAGGGATGGTTCCACCTCCGTAGAAATTAACCAATTAGTAGTTTGTGCTAACAACTAATCCTGTTGTTTGTGTCCCCGTTGACGCTACATACCGAACCGTTCTTATGACTAACAAACATTAACAAAATCGGAGCTACTTGGATAGACGACCAACACATACATGGTTGCAAAACACTTACACACATTTTCTGTTACACTATAAACAGTTGTCACACCGTCTTATGTATACTCATTCTGTATATAAACACAAGTTGATCATTAAAAACGTTACAAAACCTAACAAGTCTCAAACACTGCTCACTGCCCTGCTCTCAGTTGAAACAACCCTATTACCCCAGCAAAGCATAGAGTCAACTGTGGTATAAAGACGCGCTTCGTGATATCGAGTTTATTGGTTGGAGATTTACGGTCTCCGATGACGGATCGTCAGGCTTGAATCTGTCGTGCCGCGAACGCGCGTAAGTGCATACTCCCTCTTTGTTCTTGTCGCAAGGACAGAGAGAATATGCGTACAAACGGTACGCGCACGGTACAGAATAACACTTATTGATTTTGGATACTTAGCACAGAAAACCTCATTTTTACTTCTTGTTTTAATTTAAGGAAAAACTTGCGAGGAGGATATCGTGGATTGTAAGGAAAATTCTTGTCCACCGTCGGCCACGTGCATTGATCTAACAGGGAAATTCTTCTGTCAGTGTCCCTTCAATTTGACAGGCGACGATTGCAGGAAATGTAAGTGAATCGCTTATCTTGACTTTTTATTTTGATGCGGCAAATTTTTGTATAATCGAACAAACAAAGTTTTTCATCGATTGTGTTTTGATAAATAGTGCAAAGGTCACAAAATAAATGTATGCTAAGAGGAGCGCGATGTATGCATGATAAAAGTTACTAAGTTTGATTAAATCGGGATCTGACGGAGAAAACATTATGAGATGTTTTAGAAAATAAATAAAAAAGTTTGAGGACAGGCGTAATTCGTCAAAGCTGAGTTTAGCATAGAAACCTAATAGAGGTGATGTGCATGATGTTAATGCAGGAGGTTAAATGTTAATTGCATCGTGTCTTTTAGCTATCCAAGTGGATTACGATTTGTACTTCAGCAATCCAATACGTAGCAGCGCCTCGCAAATAATTCCTTTCTTCACCGGCGGCAGGAAGAGCTTGACTGTGGCCATGTGGGTGCAATTCACTCAGCGAGATGAAGCTGGTATTTTCTTCACTTTGTATGCTGTTAGGTGAGTCATCGAAATTGTATGGCATTTGTGAAATATTTATATGTCATGCAGACATGTACATAGATACAGACACACACGTGCATACATATGAATGTATTTTTACATGGTATTTTTTTTTTTGCACAGTTTACTTTTACATGGTTTTATTTTTACATGATATTTTAAATAAGTTTTGTTAAAGATTGAAGAATAGAGGGATCTAAGAACTGGGAATACGTGTCATCATGGTTTGAAAGGGGCCACGCATAGTGGTCAAAACTTCGCAATTATTCATCACTTACTAGCTTGTATACCGAATAAACAGCACATTGGAAGTTAATTATTTCGCTTTTTTTTTTTTTTTTTTTTTTTTTTAATTCATTTTTCGGCACCGACTGCTAAGGTCATATGGCCTAAGGACCTACTGTTTAAGGTGGATTCCGAACCACCAGAGCTACGGTATATACCATATCACATAGAAAAACCAGAGGTGATGGGCGGGATTCGAACCCGGGTCTGCCGCGTAGCAGTCTGAACCTCTATCCACTACACCACCGAAGCTCCCTCGCAATTTTTTGTATGTTGCGTATTCACTGTGCGAAATGAATCCCAGGTGTACATAGTTAAATTATAGCTAATGCATTGGCACGTAATATAAAAACAATCTTGTCATTAACTCTTTGACTACTAATTGCTCTAAGTTGAAGTGCTGGGGACTAAATACTTTTTCATGCAATATAGATCGTCTCGGTAGCGTATTAACACATTATAATATAGTGCACACTTCAATTACTATTTATCCATTCGAAAACGGATTTAAACATTTTTTATTTTTAATATATACCGTTTATTCACCAATGGTAATGTTTTAAAATGCCATAATTTGATAATTATAATGAATGTAGTGGATATTGAAAATTAAAAAATGGAACAAATAACAAGCAATTAACATAAATGCTATATATATAAACAAAAAAATTTTGTTGAAGAAAGAAATACAATAACTAAATTAATACTTCAACTGCGTATGGTAAATCTCAAAACAAGTATATAACCAAATAAACAAGTTTTCGTTTTTTTTCGTTTGCTGTGCAACAATACATACCATACGATATAAGAAATTGCCGATCATACACATGAGACAGCAGTAAACAACCAAAATCTCAACCGAGCGTGCATTCGTGCTTATAGCCTATATCGATGGCTTGCTCCAGATGTACATATGCGACTATAGGGCACACTGATGTTTTTTGCTGGTCACGTATATGCGTTCATAGCAGTTAAGGGGTTAACCAAATAATTTATTATTAAGATGTTCACGAAAAACAAGAAATTAATTCTGCTACATGAAAATTTTATTTAATCATACGTCTTAAAAAAGAGCAAAAAAGATTTCGAATAAAATTTTAAGTAACATTTTTTTCACAAATGTATTTTAAATAGAACGTTAGTTATACGCTACGAGATATACGAGTATTGCACTTTGAAAGATCTACTTTTCGTAAGGATTCCAGTTTATTGCATGTATCAGCGAATCACGTAATTTCAGTTATGAAAGATCCATTCAATTTCCTAAAGATAAGAAACTAATTATGCGCCGTACGCTATATGATTTTAACTTATTCTTTATGGAAATTTACTGATGTAAATAAATATGAAGGGAGTCAAATAAAATGTCATTGGATTATACATTATATTTTTCCAAAATCTACATAAATTTCTATTTCAGCTCACCACACGTGCCGACAGGTCGCAGGCTGATGATCCAGGCACACAGTAACGGCGTGCAAGTATCGCTCTTCCAAGATTTACAAGACGTCTATCTTCCATTCCGTGAGTACGCCACGATAAACGACGGGCAGTGGCATCATGTGGCGGTAGTATGGAATGGTGAGCATGGAGGTGAACTGGTGCTCATTACCGAAGGGCTCATCGCGAGCAAGACCGAGGGCTATGCTAGCGGCAGGTCACTGTCCCCCTAGTAAGTGCACTATTCTTTTGAAATAGTCCTCTACCACTGATTAATTAATTTTTAACTACTGTATACCACCATAGCGGCTTTCTGTTACATGAAACACATTTAGGAATCAACTATAGCTTGGTAATTGTGTACAAAATTTCAAATAGGATACCCTGTATATATCACTCTAGCTCCTGTCGTAATATTTATGGGAATTTGTTCTCAGAGTGGAAGGGTCATACGAGGAGCAGAGTGTACAACAATCACATGTCGTCACGATCTACTTCAATAATCAAGTTAGACAATGTACAAGTTTCGATATCCTCATATGTCTTCCGCGAGGTTGCTATATTTCTTTCACCTCCCCCCAATCCAAGCGTTGCACGGCAGCTTGTCATCTATCGTACTTATATGCGCATCACGCTACCAAATCCGATTAGACGGACATTTATAAAAAAAAATGTCTTCAACTTTATGACTGCTTATTTTCCGGGATTTTTCCTCATTTTATTGCGACATATGGGACATTATTTCGATCTGTTGGCGCTTTTTATTCGTTCTCTCTTTTACTAGATATATATGTGTGTGTGTGTGTGTGCGTGCGTGCGTGCGTGCGTGCGTGCGTGCGTGCGTGCGTGTGTGTGTGTGTGTGTAGTAGATTAAACATGCTGAAAAGTACCCGGTTATTATATTTATGTATCATGTACTCCATATTTTGTTCGTTGTAGGTTATACAAAAGATTCGTATGCGGAGTGACATAACAGAATAAAAACAGTGCAATATGTGACACACACACATGCACTCACGTGTATGCAATTACTTATTGAATATATATATGCAGGGTAAGGCATTTATAGTGTCGCAGGCATTTTGCTCCAAAATAAAGGGGAAATTCGAAAAGTTTTTCATACAAAATTTGCAGTATTCATAAGGGGACATAAGATAGTGACCTTAACTTGTCCTTAAAATGCCATTCTCAATGTTATTTCAAGGTTAAATTATTTTTTTGAATGCAAAGGTGTATTTTCTCCTACGGAAATGGAAAGAGTATTTAATTTTGAGTATAAAAGTTTTAGTACATTTATGTGCTAGAGTTGATAGGTGATGTGACACACACACGCGCGCGCGCGCGCGCGCATGCACCAATTTTTTTTTTTTATTTTATCAATATAATCTAAAATTAAACATTTAAAAAATCTTCATCTTACAGCGCCTGGGCTGTATTAGGAAAACCACAGGCTGATAATTCCAAAGGCTATACAGACTCTGGTTTTCAAGGACACTTAACTAAAGTCCAAGTCTGGAGTCGAGCTCTGCATGTCACCAACGAAATTCAGAAACAAGTACGAGATTGTCGAACGGAACCGGTTCTCTACCAAGGTCTGGTACTAACTTGGACGGGTTACGATGAAACGACAGGCGGCGTCGAGCGAGTCGTACCCTCTCATTGTGGGCAAAGGCTGTGTCCACCGGGATACGGTGGTAGCAAGTGTCAACAGCTGGAATCTGACAAAATTCCACCGAAGGTCGAGCACTGTCCAGGTGATCTGTGGGTTATAGCCAAGAATGGGTCATCAATAGTGACGTGGGATGAGCCGAGATTCGTTGACAATGTGGGTGTAGTCAAGGTACAGGAGAGGAGTGGACACAGGTCTGGGCAGACTCTGCTTTGGGGAACTTACGACATCGGATACGTAGCATATGATCAAGCTGGAAACTCTGTGACGTGCAATTTCAAAGTCTACGTTTTGGGTAAGTCTTATCTTAATATTATTGCAAATTGATACGACTCGTGTTTGAGTCATTGATTCACGTGGTGGCTAATAGGTTTCGAAAAACAAGTGATCGATTTCAATGTTTCGGTTTCGATATGAGCTCTATTCATTTTATATTGTAGTTATTTACAAAAGTTTAAAATAAGAATCAAATCAAATGCCTTGAACTTGCATTGACCACCCAGAACTTGCTTTTGGATCAAAATAAATTATTGGATAATCGAAAATGAACCTGATGCAAACAAAACAGTACCAACTGCATAAAACTTTTAACGGTATGTTAAACGGTTAAAAATTTAATCAGGTGTACATACATCTTAAGTAAATACCATCTTAGCGTGCCTGGAGATTTTTACCCGACAATTTTCATCGATAAACGTTATCAAATGTACAGATTGTTTTCAAAATGTTTATTGAATAATTACTGGACATAATCTCCATTTTAACATGTTTATGACAATTTTTAAGATTTTTAATTTTCTATTGATTCCAATCTATTTTCAACCAAGTAAAGCCTTTAAGTCTACCATTATTATCGTATATTACATGTATACGTATTTTTAGAAAATAAGGCTATGAGTGCCCATAAATAGTATTGCAAGCTCCTAAATAGACACGAGGCGTCCTTCGATCAAAGATTTCCAAGTGGCCATAAGGCGCCCTTTTGTTTATATCCGTACGAGTGTGCATGCAGCAAGTGAGAAACCAATCGCCGTAGTGAATAGATGTATAATAATGTAATAAATTGAAACATTTTTATGGACACACACACACACACCCACCCACACACACACACGCACGCACGCACGCACGCACGCACGCACGCACACACACACACACACACACATCTACTTAACCGTATCGAACATACTCATATAAAGTAGTAGTATATATTCTAGTGAGTGTATATTATATGTTATTATTTATCATATGTTGTTCTAGTGTTATTCTTTTTTTTTTTTCATCGTACTTTCTTATTTTTCTTTTTACCATATCAGAAGTCGGATTGGAACGTCTGTTTTTAAAGTGATATTGAATCGTCGTGTTTGTATATGTAGTAATTGTAGAGAAATGTCAAACATCAATAAACTGACAGTGATACAATTGCAAGACGAATTACATATACTATATGAACGTACAACGAAATTGTAAAACGAACTTATAAACTGTCTGATAAATGGAAGACAAAGTATGGCGAATATTTCAGATGCTAGTCGGGAAGTAGTAGAACAGTTAAACATCGATGCAAGAGAACATCCCGGAAATGTTTCAGTTACGTCTGGCGAATCGGTGGCGACTTAGATACCAATGAGAAATCTCAACATAGATCGAGATATGCTAAATACTGAAGGCTTGGGTGTGCAAGCCGAATTGGCGTTTTTGAAAAGCCGCAATCAGGGAACGTGAACTTCCCTTTTATCGTCGTGAAATAGAGTTGTGGACAGGATTTTTAAATGTCACACCAAGCCTAAGTGGTCTGAAAAAACGCTGTGTGAAAGTGATTGGTGGCTTGTTCGGTGATTTTGATGGCAGTGGTAACGCCGGTAAGAAATAGGACACGCAAGTCCGATTAATTAGGTAAATATATCAGTTCGATAACAATTTGATCAGAATTCTCATCGGGTCAAAATCGAAGGATAGAGCAATGAAATGGTTTCATTCGAAATTTGATCATCTACAATCGCCAGCAGGTGAGTTATTGTGCGCAATGGGTCCGAATAAGTTGACGTTCAAAAGGCAATTTGAAAAGAGAATATGACGGCCGAGTGAAAAGTTCAGAGAATACTTCCACATAAAAATATTTCTAAACAACAAAATATTGATCTAAGAGGAAGAATTGATCGATTATCTTGCCGATGGCATTCATGGTTACCAGCTGCAAAATCAAGCCAGGATGAGATGTTTTAACACGTTGACATGTTGACGCCGACGCCAATTTTCACGATTTTCTCTGCAAGGCGGCGCACAAATTCATGCTACACTTCGTGGGGTGGCATGGTACTGTCTGCTTGTACCGTTGGCGTCGTCGATTTCGTGAAACCCCTAATAAACGAATTTCGGGCGTCCCTGGCACTTTAAGTCCGAGTAGTAATGTATATCTGAAATAGTAAGAACCTCTCCGTCGCGCTTAAAATAAAGGGAAAATCTCTAATTTCAATTTCAAGAAAAAATGATCGATCACTTTTTGATTAATCATCGCCATAGTGAAGAACAATGGAAAAGGAAATACCCCCGGAACAATGAAAAGAAAATTCCTCCGAAACTTCGAAAAAGTTTATCTCTCGTTTTAACGGTTCACACATTTTATATAAAGTACTAAGAAATAATCGGTATATTATCACAGTTATTGAGGGACACCAAGCGAGCCGTAAATCTTACAAGGGCGTGTCGAAAGCAGCCAATATACGTATGTGGTGTTTCCATAATAGTAGAAATCAAATATACATTAGTACGTTAATGTTTGTTTTCGGACCTGCGACGGTGCCATGTCAGGAATGGATGAATTGTAAGCATTTTTAGAAACTAAGACGGTAAGAGTTCATAAATAGTACTTGCTAGACAACCTTTTAAGTGGATACGAGGCGCCCTTTGTCCGAAGGATTCTAAGTGGGCACAAGGAGCTCTTTTGTTTATATTCGTATCAGTGTGCATGCACCGTGTGAGAAACCGAATTCTTTGGGCCTACGTTTGGTTAGGCAGTGAGCAACTGATTTATAATATATTATTCTATTGTCTCTCTTAACTCCTATAGTTTGTTTCTTCTTTTTTTCTTTCTTACTTCTCCTCCTGCAATATGTATGAAGAAAATGTATTGATAGAATGCTGATGCTAAAACTAGTTTGCAAAATTTTGTTTCACCAATTGTGATGTTGAAGGTCAGTTGAAGCTGATAAGGGCAAAAAAAAGCGTTAATTGATTCCAATCGCTGAATAACAACTTGTAAGATCGCTGGAAGATTAACCTAATCGAATTCGACCGTTCATGGTCGAGTGAAACACCTTGGGTTTCTATGGGAATATATGGGTTCCACGTGTTCTTATAGAAAGAAATGTGTTGCGTCGCATTGATGTCTGTGATTTGCTTGGCAGACGTTAAGAAAGTAATTCATTTTTTAAAAGAATCGTCGTTGGGGACGAGAAATGGGTTGTCTACAACAATGTTAAACCACAAAATCATGGAGTAAGAAATATAAACCGGCTCAACGTACTTGGAAAATTAATGTTTATTAGAAAAGCGCGATGCTGCCTGTTTGATGGGATTTCAAAGAGATTGTTATTTTTTTCGAGCTTTTGCAGATGGACCTGTTAATTTGTTCCTAGACCCCTGAAGTGGGGCAAGAAGAAGCTGGAGTACGACCGTAGCGATGTCAGGCGGCTGGGACTAATTGGTCCAGATTTATAGACCCTATGATCGACACGTGCTCTATTTACAAATTGCGCAGAAATGTATAATTATAGTTGTTACAATACAAATTGGCATACTTAATTGTGTTATTCATAGAAACGTGGAAATGCAACGTTATACAGCTTAATATAGCTTTTTGCTAATCCAAGAAGGCGGGAAAAGAACGAAATATTTTTTAAAATTGGAAAAATGGCCAAAAAACAATTTCGTAATATTAGTCCTTTGCGCTCGAGCGGTGCCTCTCAGGAACCGCTGAATGTGATACGACAACTCGTGGGGCGCCTCTCGGGCACCACTCGGACCGATGCGGTAAATTGAGCGATAATGGTCGCTTCTACTCCTGGCCTTTTGTGTATAATCTTATGAGGTGTCAAGTGACATAACGTATTTTAGAACGGCTAAAAAGATGTCTTATCTCAAAAATGCTCGCGACCGCAGGTCGGAATCTGCCTTCAACATTAGTTTGAGTTCAACTTTCTTGGCAATCAGAATATTTCTTTCAAAATTACTAAGCCCAATAAGCATGGAACATGACGAAGAAATTACTTCTAATGAAAATGAGTTCACTTTTTTTGTCAATAACAAACGAAATTATATCTATACATAGACAGCTTGCCCATGGGAACGAAGACGGAAATGATGAGGAACAAAACTTTGGTTGATCAATCGAGTGAAGATTTCCGGCAAAATAGACCTAGCACAGTTTCTACTTTCCAGAGCAGCTTTGAAAATATTCGACTAAATGAGAAGCTTTATATTGTTCTAATTGGACAAAAAAGGTATTGCAAGGTTTGTTCTCAACGAAGCAAGCCTGGCAAAAGGCAAAATATTATGTACTATTGTGACATTTGCCCTGACAAGTCAAGACTGTATCTTAGAGATTGTTTTATAAAATACCATACGAATAAAAAATATAGAACGTAACGTGTAACAAATACCCTTCTTTGAATTATGGAGATATGTATAGTGTTAAAATATGTAATTCTAAAGTGCATTATGGTATCTAAAATCATTTTAAGTTAACTGTAAAGAACTCATGAAATAAGCGTGAGCGGTTAACTGCTCTATAGTTGCTAGTTCGCCCGAGCAAAAAGGGCCTCGATCGCAAAAGATTAATTGATTAACTAATTGTTCCAATGTAAAATAAATTGTAGTTCAGTCAAGAACCGTGCCATAACCCTGAAAAGAACCATTTTACATCTCTGAAAACGCACAAGTATTTGTTTTAATCTTTTTAATCGATAAATCTTACGAAATCATCTGTAAAAATTTTGATACAAAAGTTCCTTCTAGAAGGACATTTTTCCAATTTTAAAAAATATTTCCTCCTTGTCCCGTCTTCTTGGATCAGCAATAAATGATATTAGGCTGTATAATGTTCTATTTCCACGTTTCTATGAATAATACAATTAAATATATTAATGTGTGTTGTAACAACCATAATTATACATTTCTGCGCAGTTTGCAAATAGCGCGTGTGTCGATCACAGAGTCTATAAATCTGGACCGATTAGACCTAACCGCCTGACACTGTCACGGTCGTATTCCAGTTTCTTCTCGCCCTCCTTCAAGGGTCAAGGAACAAATTAATGGGTCTGTCTATTCAGGACAATATCACGATCAATTCTAAAGTGTATTGTCATCAACCGGTCGAAATGAATGATTCACTTAAATAGAAAAGGGCAGAATTGATCAGTAGAAAAGTTATAGTGTTCCACCAAGCATTGCGACACCTCATACAACTTTGGTAACTCGCTGAAAGCTTTTACCAGCTTGGATGGGATATATTACTACACCCACCATATTCTCTAGATCTGGTACCTTCGGATTATTACTTGTTTCGGTTTGTACAAAAATACTTAAACGGCTAAACTTTTATTTAATTAAATAAGGACGTCATAAATGACTTGAATCAGTTTTTGCCAGCAAAGATCAAAAGTTTTATGAGTGCGGAATCATGCTAGTGCCAAAAAGATGGCAAAAGCTATTGGACGAAACTGGAGAATATATATATAATGCAATAAAATATTGATACGCTATAAGAAAGTCGTCTATTATTTTCACCAAAAGAAAACGAATTTACTTTTTGAACAACCCGATACTTAGGCCTCCGGTCAAATCTTTCCGTGAACGCCATTCGTATTATAAAGCAGTCTTAAAATAATATACATATTATTTTTAGATATTTATTATTATATTTAGATTTTTTATTACATTTAGATATTTATACATTTCTTAGAGTCATGCAAATATTAATCAAAACGGAAAGTTTGATTTTCCTTTTTGTTTGCTGCTGTACTTTTGTATTTTATAACAGTATCCGTAAACATCATTATACTTTCGTATTTTCTTGTGTTCACGTATCACTTTTCTTACATAAGGTAACCACTATAGGTTGAAATAAGTTTATTACGGAGTATGTATTTACTATAATTATCAATTTGCTTCTACGTATATATACACGCGGAATCATTAGTTTATTCCAGGACCTCTGCAGGGGAGCAAGAAGAAAGTAGAATACAACCGTGGCGGTGTCATGCGGCAGCTGGACCTGATTTATCGACTCTACGATCGACGTGCGCACAATTTACAAATTGCACAGAAGCTTATAATCATGCTCATTGTAATACATATTGATATTTTCAGTTGTATTGTTTATAGAAATAGACGAATATAATATTACGGGACCTAATATAAGTTATTTCCAATAGAAGGAGATGGAAAAAGAGGATGTTACCTTTAATAATTAGAGATTTTTATATAAAATATAATTAATAATAATTATATTATAAATAATTATATTATAATATAATTATTATATATATATAATAATTAAAGAAATGTCCTTCAAAAAGAAACTTTTGCATCTGAATGGAGCTTCGTATGGAGGAAAACTATTTTGTATTTGAACAATTGACGATGCAATTTATGTTACGAAGTAATACTAAACAACTCAGATGCAAAAGTTTTTTCTTGAAGGACTTTTTTTCAATTTTTGATGTTAACACACTCCTTTTACAGCTCCTTATACTGACAATAACTTATATTAGGTTTTGTAGTATTATATTTGCCTGTTTCTATGCACAATGCATTAAAATATATCAATATGTATTACAACGACCACGATGATAAGTATCTGCGAAGTATGTAACTCGCGCCCGTCTACCGTAGATCTGAACCA
The DNA here is from genome assembly GCA_038496175.1 of Ampulex compressa. NCBI lineage: Eukaryota > Metazoa > Arthropoda > Insecta > Hymenoptera > Ampulicidae > Ampulex > Ampulex compressa. The sequence goes on from JBCFXI010001770.1 coordinate 29,341, forward strand.
ATCGGTTCCTAGCGCCTCACACCGCCACGATTGTATTCCAACTTCTCGATCTTTTTCTTCAGGTGTCCGGGAACAAATTAATGATTCCGTGTGTACAATGAGATATTTTAGTATATCTTTTTTAAAAATAGTTGATTTCAAATAAATTTGGAAAGTTAACAGTCCAGTTCTATATATAAATTTGTGAATGTAACACAAAACCGAACGTTTTTCATTTTCAGCTGATTTCTGCCCAGAGCTGGCGGATCCGATCGGCGGTACTCAGCAGTGCAAAGACTGGGGCTCTGGCGGTCAGTTCAAAGTTTGTGAAATAACCTGTAACCCTGGGCTACGATTCTCCCAGGAGGTACCCAAATTCTACACCTGTGGTGCAGAGGGATTTTGGAGGCCGACCAGCGATCCTAGTCTACCTCTCGTTTATCCTGCTTGTACCAGTAAGAATTATATTCTATCCACCGTAGACCAATGTTCCGCAACCGCTGTGCACACTCGTGTGCCACGAGATAATCGTAGCTGTTCCACGACGATTTTCTCGAACATGAATAATTTTTTTTGGCACTGGTTTTAATTAAAAAGGTCAAACGACCGTCTTTAAAGGGTTTTGTTCATGAACTTCGAGAGTAGCACTTTCTAATATAGAGCAAAATATAAAACGTACATGTTTATCAAAACAAGCTCAAATAGCTTACTAAAAAATTAATTACTATCTTTAAATTAATTATGATTAAATGGGTGTAAGTAGATACCAAACAACAAATTTCATATTTAAAGTTAAAGAGGATATTTTTGTAGATGTGATTTATAACAACATATTTTTATTTTTGCGTCGGTGTACAATTCAAACTGCTCTGTATAAAACCTGCATGCATAAAGCTATTTTATTGTGCGTTTTATGTAATTAAATATAGGTATTATTGTAATTTATGTATTTGCAAGCATTTATTTGTGATGTGTGACGTAATTATTGAAAAAATCGTTTTGTCGTAAAAGATAAAAGGTTGCGGCGTACTACTATAGGCAGTTGGAAAGAGATAATCCAAGTCGGCAAATCAGCAAAGAGCATCTTTCCCCCGGCACATCTATCTTCACCTATTATGGTCACCTACTTGCTACAGTTAAGCTGTTGATATTACACGTTGCAAAGTAGTCAAATTCTGTGTCATTATGTGTGATTCCTCCAGCAAGTATTACTCTCGAGTAAAAATAGGTACGGGGAGAAGTGCTCACCTTCTAGTCAAACCAATTAAACCTACCTCTGTACGTGCAGTAGAGTTACAGTATGAATGTAACTTTATATTTATATTTACATTTATTTCTATATTTATATTAACATTTATTTCTACATACCTATTTACATTTATATTCACATTTACAGAATTTCACATTTTATCATTCGAAATGTACGATTCACACATGTTTAAATTTGCAGTTTATAATTTGCATTTGTCATTAGAATTGTATAGCTTACATTTACAAACCTACGTAGAATTACAATTCTAATCATATTTACATTAACATTTACAAATACATTTATAATCACAGTACAAATTCTGCAAGTTACTAAACTCACATACTAATTTTAGTTTCCAGTTTACGTTTGGAACTTATATTTGTTATCAGCGGTTAATTATTCTGCTGTCGATGAAATAATTTCCATTTTGCTACATCGGCGGATTCTATTAACCATGTTTTTTTCCCAACGAAAGTGTATTAGAGATTTACAAATAATTTGTTCGTGACCAAAGTTGATATAAATAATTGGATAATGTCAAAATGTGTACCATCTAAAGTTATATGCATGGGAAAGGTGCTTCAATGCCTCTAAAAAAAAATAGATGCAGTATTATGACTTGCAGTCTTTGTAAAGATTGCTGAATGCTATGTTTAAACCCTAAAAAAAATACATAAAAATACATCAATTCCTTTGTTCATTACTGATAAGTTATAGAATTATTTAAATATTCAGCCAAATAATTAGTTTCCCTCCATTAAAGAACATTTTATCTTTAGTAAGATTGATATATACCTAATTAGTTTTATTAGGACTCCACCACTGGTGGGCGTCGCACAGTGGAAAATTGTCCCAAAACCCTTGAATAAAATGAATATTTTTAAATGTAAAGCACATTAGTGAAGGATATTACAATACAATAACTTTAAAAGATAAATTATAAAATTGTTTAATGTTAAATATACCATTTGCGGTTTTAAGTACAATTATAACTATAATGATAGAAATTAATTAAAAATATAATATTTCAATGCTTTGTCTACGTCAAATAAAATCTTCATGCATATCAGGTATTTTGAAGAAGTGTATATCATTCTGGGGATATTCTTTCATTTTTTTTTGCACATGAATTTATCACGCTACTTATGCATCGGTCTGATGAAGCTAGTAAATGTGGAAAGCATTTTCCATTGTTGTTTCTTTACAGTTCTCTTTGTAATATGATTTTCAAAAACATTTTATACCTTTATTTCGTGCATCTTATGTTTGTTGTTCCAAATGTCCTACTGCTACAATTGTGTGCCTGATCATGTTTGCATAGTGAAATAATATTTTACAAATTGCAGTTGGGATTACATTAAATGTTCCATAATTGACACTCAGCATGGATTACGTTTGTGTCAATCATGCGGCAGGGAGAAACCGTTTCTTAAGTGTGCAATTTGCTTTTTTCGTATGCCGAGCAACGGAAACAGCGAATAAAAGCAACCACGGACAAAACAATTGATCAAGCGCGTAACGGGGCAATTTAATAACCATTCTAAATGTATTGCTTTAAACTTTTTTAATTTTGGTTTTCTTTTTATTGGAAAATTTTGTTTAATATATTAGTAAGATTTTCGATTAAAATGAGACCGAACACGATATAATCACAACCACATCTATTTGTTGAATATTTATTTAATAGTTATAAAATATATTCGTCTAGAATATCAAAATATTGGTGTTAGGAAATGAGATCTATCGTCAAAAGTGTTAATCGGCTAGTACCGAGTCGCGAGTTACCTCGTCAAAATCGTTAATCGCCTAGTATCGGGTCGCGAGGTATCTCGTCCAGGGTAACGAAAGGGTTAGCTAAAGCTGCCGCGTCGTATACCCTATTGTGTGCCAGATTACAGGCTTGACTGGTCTCGACGAAGGTAACATAGGTGTACGATAGAAATAACATAGGCGTAGAAATAGTACTTTGCCCTTTATGGAGAAGCCCGCGTGTCCATTATGAAATCTTTACTCTTTATACTATGGGTATAAGTTACTGTATAAAGAAACGTTAAATATTATTGTAAAGGTATTGTTGGTTAAAAGATGACGTCAAGATAATTCATAAACGAAATACAGTTTATAATGTTTTCAACCGGAGAAAATATTTTTTTGGATTTTTGGCCGCGGTTGTGGGAAAATCCACTAATATATTAAATATGCGATTAACATATTTTTCATTCGCAATTCACAGTTGCTAAGCAATTTGTTTATTCATTGAAAATTTTAGGTGCCACTGCCGCTCAGCGTGTGTTCAGGATAAAGATGAACTTCCCCACGTCGGTCCTTTGTAATGAGGCTGGTCAAGGCGTGCTTAAGCAGAAAGTTAGAAACGCAGTCAACTCCCTCAATCGAGACTGGAACTTTTGTTCTTATTCTTATGAAGGTAACGGATAATTATTCTACCTGAATATCTAATTAAGCACCTGGGATTTGAATTGATTTTGAGAAACTCCTTACATGCATCTGAAACAGTGCTATTACAAAGTTATTCAAAATTATCTGCATTTCTTATTGACTTTACAAGAGTTATAATTTAGATGCCAGAATAAACAAATGTCCACGATAGTTTTTATTACGTATTTTATGAATACGGTCTTATCATTGAAAACATCTTATCAAAAATTTCCGACGTATGGAGATTCTTGAACTTTTTTTCATTCGATTTATTATATACTGCTATCCACTGATGAGAGCGTTGCTCTTTTAGTTTTTCACGTAAATTTCGGTAATCAAATAAATTCGTAGACGTAAGTTTAACATACAATTTAACGATTGCCTAAATTCAAATCGAATGACATTTGTTATTATGCATAAAAAATCTATGATATACCTAATTCGTCAAATATTCACAATTTGATACATTTTGTTATTTATGTAACACAATAATGTGCTTTGTCCTAAATAGCGACATGCAAGCTTAAATCAGGAATAAAGTCAGTTATTATTTTATGACGTTGCGTCCATATAAGTGAAGCTTTTCATGAGGTACACAAGGATTCCTTGAAGTACACGAATGTGCAAAGATTCTTATGAGTCTAAATGATCAATCATCTAAATGATATATATGATGCACGGGAAAAATATTTATCCCATTACTTCGAACAACGTTAAAGAAAAAACGAAGAGGACTTTGTTCAACATAATAAATTAAAAAAAAGAGATAATTTGGATGACATTTAGAGAACTACTCTTTTCCTCCAGGTACACGGGAGTGCAAAGACTTAAAGATTGACGTACAGTGTGATCATCGCTTGCGGACTACCAGAGAAACGAATGAAGAGGATGGAGGAACTTACATGATCTCGGCGATGGTCCCAGCAGAATCGTAAGATTATCTAATATATTTGACATTTAGCCTATTGAAATTTTTTATTTCAATCGCAAGTGATTCGAAAATTGTGAAATGAAAATGAAAATTGTGTTGTCCCACATATACACACACTCACACACACATACTATTGCATATTTAAAAATATTTTAAATAAATCTTATGTAATGTAAACCGTCAGTTCTGCTTGAAATATTTATTGAAACCAGCTATAATTTGGTTAATAATCGGCTTACGAAATTTTAAATAATATTTCTGAACTTTTAACTAAATGAGATTTCCTGTATGCAGGCTGACTAATTCAAGTCTAACATCTCAAATATCTTGCTTATTTGTATGATACTACAAAATGTCGGAAGAAAACAATATTTCGTTCGAGGGAGTATCACGAAGAACAAGAAATTTCATTTAGAACAATTTTGTTCGAAAATTTCAAAATTTCAAAGTTCCTTTTTAATAATACCATATATTTTCATCGTTGCCTTTAATATCATGAATTTCACCTGATTTAGAATACATAAAAATCCTTATGAAATACAATCACAAACACGAATCAATCAAAAGATGGAATTTTACATTAATTGTAGTAAACGATAAGAAACTGATATTTTAGCGTTCACAATTTGTCTTAACCAATATTGTTGACTCTGGGGCTGTAAAGAATGCGTTTGCAGATATCGTCATGGTTCAAATAAAGATACGTTTTTGAAAACATCTAAAAATTGTTAATGACGTATACGAATGTCGTTTGAAAGATAGAATATAGAACGAGGAAACGCATGACGTATCAATATTACCAACTTAAGGTATACAGTTCAATAATTAAGGTTCTATTTCAGAAAATCGGGAAAATTTCTGGCGGAATAAGAGCGTACGAAAGACGAATTTACGAAATGTGTTGTGACACGTTCGGGGAGTTTGATCGTGTGTGGAGACAGTAAAATAGATATACGTATCATATTTTTTAGCAGCAGTGTTAGTCATTTTCTGTTTGTTCTAATGAGTGGCACATGATAATGTATGCATTGTAATTCATGTCTGGCTTAACAGAGTTATTTGCAATGATGTAAAGCGATTTAAGTACTAATCTTTTGTGAGAAGAAATCCTCTCAGAATTTTAGCATTAACAAAATCAAAACTACCATATGATCTATAATGCATGTAATAATTCATTAAATTTGTTGTTTGTGAACTTCACTTTCTGAAGCTGTTTTTGTGTTGATTTTATGCTGATTTTATCGCTGAAATATTACAAAGATTGGTCTATATATTTTCTATTGTAATTTTTACATGGTATGGAGTATACTGTATTGGACGTTTTTAAATATACTATTTCGATATTAAAGGTTTTCGGTAAAATGTGGAGGTTTTGAAACATGTCAAAAACCGCAAGATTCATTTGTTCACTAAACCGTGGTTGTAATGTAGTACTTTATATACTGTTTTTGTTTTATAAATACTGTTTTTCATTGTGTCTTTTTGTTTCTTATTCAATTTGTTGCTGGTAGGGTTATAAATTTCTTGTATCGTATGTTTAATGATTTTATATATGAATATAGGATCATAGGCATTTTTAAGGAGCATGTTTTTGATTAACTTGATATTTTATTTTTTGAACTGTATATTCGTTTGCTTAATGCCTTTATCCATCAGGCCCTTAATAAGGCTAACTTTTTTTGGATTGCACGTCATGAAGAACAATTTAAGTATATACCAGATCTAGTTTTTTTTTTCTAGAAGTAATTAATTTCTGTAGCATTGTTGTTTTTAAGTCCTTAATTCTTTAACCCGCAAGAAATAGCTCAAATTTGGGAATCTAGACTTCTACATCTCGAAAACATATTGCAGAGGAAACTTTAATTTGCTTGACCTACCGTAACACTGGCGTGACGATTAGCCCACAATCACGTTCTAGACGGCACAGACGTAACAACGATCTCTGTGCTGCTCTTTTCTAGCGCAATATGATCTTGAAGAAGAGTCTCGCAAGAGATATTTATTTTCATTTACTTGATTCTTTCACTCAAAAAGAAGAATATCAGTTTGTATTTCTACACATTTGGTTCGTACATATGACCGTAAGTTAATTACAAATATTCTTCATCACTATAATTACATTTTTCAATATTAATACAATACAAAACTTTCTTTTCCCTTTTTCAGAATTTTGTGAACTCCCTTCTTAAGACCACACTATTTTTATACCACTAATGGAATTTAAATAGAAATAGACAACGGTAGATCACACAAGAATAAGATTTACAGTATATTTATATAGGTAAACTCAAACCAAAATTGAGTTTTTGTTAACGATCTTTTACGAATACATATTGATTGCAACTCACAAGATTATATTAGGTCTGTCCCTGTAAATACCTTTCACATAATCTCTGATTTGATTTTAATTGATTTTGTTATGGTTTTACTAGTTTTGTGTTATTATCAAACCTCCTAAGTGTAACCACAGCGTTAAATTATGAAATTGAATTTTTTTTTGTCATTGCAGTTTGATGAGGATTCCACACGAGAGCCGAAATGTTATTTTTATTAATTCAAGTAATTTTGCTTTTGGACCAAATAAAATCAAGTCACTGACCTTTAAGACGAGAAGAGACATCAAACTCCTTAATATCTCATTAATAATTCTTTGCATCGTTTAATAAATAAAAGAATTGTTTGAATTGCGATTAAAAGTTTTTTGCCGATGTAATAAATAGGCTTTTCGAGACCATTTATATGGTTAATTAAAGTGTTAACAGTACTGTACTTAATGTTAATTCTGAACTCGTTATCTATTTTAATTAAAGCGGCCTATACGTGTTTTGTCATATGTAGTATTCAGTTCGTATTATTGTGCATTGGTATCATACCAAATTTCTATCCAACTGTCAATACGTTTTTACCGGGAATCTTAGCATCGGTCAAATTAACTAATCATTATTATTACCATTTGGATTTGCCTTCTTGTTTTATAAGATTATTGATCTTGTGTTTAAAATTATTTTTTATTTTTTGGGGCTGTTTGTGATATTTCAAGAATTGTGTATCCTTAAACTTTTTGAAAATAAGATTCGGAATAAACAGCAAATACGACTTTCTATGAGTTTGAGTACTACAGTACTTATAGCTATGGTCAAAGTAAAAAAATAGCCAGAATCTTTAGGTCTTGCGGTAGTGTTACGTATTACAAAATCACCGAAAATCTCCAATATGTATGTTGAAGTTTGAAAGTTCAGCAGGTTGATTAAAAAACATTCAATATAGTATATTCCATATCACGCAAAGATTGCAACAGAAAATGCACTAGCCAACATTCGCAATATGTCAGTGGTGAAATTAAGTAAGAGATTTAGTAAATCGTCGCATAGACTTTAGAATGACTGCTTCACACCAGACATCAATTACAATGCATACATTATTACGTGGCATTGATGAGAAGATACATGAAATGACTAACATTGATGCCAAAAAATATGATACATATATCGAATCATAATCAAAATTGCAATGTTGTTTTATGCTTTATTGTCTCCATACGCGATCAAACTCCTTGAGTGTGTCATAGCATAATTCATAAATTCATATTTCATGCCCTCTTTTTCTGCATTAAATTTTTTCAAATCTCTGAAATAGAATCTCGTTAAACAAACCGTGTACAGTAAATTCTCTATAAGAGGTACATAGCCGACATACGATTTTCGATTTTTACGAGGTAGGAGACAAAGTTTTCCAGGCTTTTTTGTGTTCTGCTGAACAGAAGAGACAGCGCATAAAGCGGACTCCACGCTAAAGATGAACATCAAATGCAAGGTGGGCAAGTTAGACATTAACAAATCAGCCTAAAAAGTATGATCATACATTTTTTCAATTTGATTTTTTTAACCGGACATTTTTTAAATATTTTGGTAAGACGTTGCTAACCAAGATGATGCCAAACACGATGTAATTACGATCACAGTTCTCGCTGGATGCATAAGCCGTAAGTAGGAGAAATGATATTGGTGAAATTGACAAGGAGGGAGACAGGAGACGTAGAAGAATAAGCATCATCGGTACATGTCTAGGCGGAGTATGAATTTGTATACTCGCGTATTCTTGAATTTGGTACCCTCGTATGTTGTTGACAGAGAAGTCTTGCCGTTGGAAGAACTCTACTATTTAACATGTTAAACGCCACGTAGGACCCTAGGCACCGGAGACCCTAGACTTTCCGTTCACGCCACGCAGGTCTCTAGGGATCGTAGGTAGACTTTTGGTTTATTTTATTCCCACGCGTGTGTCGGTCCTTGCGTACTTGTGAGACTGAATATTTAACTTAAGCGACATCGCTTTTCATTTGGTCGGTGCTTTAAAGAAAGAATATAATACTTAAAAAAATTAATGTAATTTATTAAAACAAGATAAATAAAGGTGGGATTTGTTTGTACATTGGTTACAGAAGGTTGTCATATATCGTATTTAAGTTTTGCGAGAAAGGACTATAAGCAAACTTAGGATACAAATCCAAAATAGTATTTGTTGCGATTGAAAAAAGTCACCTCAGCTATCTGTTTATACTCTGATAGCTGGCGCGCCTATCGGCTAGTGGCCCGCAGTGGCTTGCTCGACTGCGAATTTGGTAGGACGGTACTGCAAGGGTAGGGCTGACTCTCCCGTCAAGCCTGATTTTTCCCGTCAAATTTTTCCGCATTTTTATTCGTTTCTACATGAGCAGATATCTGTTCACTAAATGTTTTATGGTTATTTATGGTTATTTTATTTGATGGTTTATAGTTATTTATGGTTATAGCTCGTATTATGTGGCCGCCCGTAGCAAATCAGTGGTATTGTATGGAGGGCGACTGCGGTCCTCTGTAGTATGTCAGTGGCATTTTATAGACAGCGATTGTAGTCGCCCGTAGTAGTGAAAGGGTTAATACGCAATATTGTATTACTTTATACATTTGTAACTTGTAATATATATTACAAATATTTTCTTATCATTATTTCGGAGGTGATTAATAATCAGTTTTTTTAATGTGCCGAAGATGATAATAAAATAAAATAGGTTGTACAATACGTAGTAGATAAGTAAATGTGGGCCTAATTATATTGTGTTTGGTGTTATTTTTATTGGCAAAATCTTACTGATATGTTGATAAGGATTTTACATAAAAAAAATGTAATTGACAAAAGTTGTATTTTCGTGTTAGGCGCCGTCAAGCCGCGAACTGTTTTCAAAGGAGTCCTGATCAGTACCGCATTGTTGTGTGCCTTACTGCACGCTTGGCTGGGTCCTATTTAGATAGCATAGGCATAGGGGCAACGCGGTGACATTTAGGAGGATGCTTTAGAGTGACTATTATGGAGAGTTTGCTGTATCTGATATTGGCAATATTGAGATGACGTCTGCTTTCTTATTCTTCGTTCTGTCTTTCAAATAATATTGTTTATAACCAGCATAAAATTCATCGTTAGAATGAAATATACTTAAAAATTTCCCACCTTCACTCGTGAATATTAAATTATTTTCACTTAACCATATTACTTGTATGTTTATTATTAATTTTATATCTCTACGTTGTTCTTTATACTTTTTAATTCTAATTACACACATAGAATTTTTTGCTAACGAGTTCTAAAGGTTAATACGCTTCAAGTCTTTGAAATAGCGATGGCATTTTTCTTACAAAGTTTCGATTGCACATGGTGATGTATATGTTCTCTTGAACTTTTAACATCCTTCAACTCTCCGTAAAGGTAACAATTTAATTTATTTCTTCAATACTTCAATTAAGTAGACATTTTATATAATTTCACCGAATACGTCATTAACAGTTCTTATATATTTGGTATTGAACGATCGTTCAATCAGTAGTTTACATTTTTATTTTTAGAAATGTACTAAACACTCTTGATTAATGCATCTTTTATTCATTATTTTGTAGTCTCTGTGCAAAAGTTAGTGGAATTTATTTTCAACATTAATTTTCTACATGTTCTTCGTTAATCTTTTTATAATAGTTATTTTCCTTTCCATTCTTTATCTCTTTTCTCTTTTCTATTCTCAATTTGTTTTATTAAGATTGCAGAAAAATTATAGTATTAGCAAATCGTTGAATTTATCTTGACCTATGCCATCTTGTCATGATCTATCATCATTATTAAAATATGTATTTCTTTTTAAGAAAATTTCGATAAATTTCATATCTGAAAAGAAATGACTATGAGGAGCATTTAAATTGATCACAAAAGTTTTTTGTTTTAACAAGGTTCTGTTTCTTCTATTTCTTTTAGTATTTTTTAATTTTTTTCTATTATAAAATAATATATTATACAGATACAGGCACGAACATGGATACGGACATGGAGAATGATTCCGACACTGACACTGACACTGACTAATACTGGCAATGACACGGACACGGATACGGATACTGATAGATAGAGAACTACATGTTACATGTATATTATTTATACACACATTTTAACGCCATTATGTAATCTTTATTAGAGTTCATTATTTGTTCCTTCTACATGTTGCGTGCAATATTATTGAATATATATATTGACCCACCGGGAATCGATAGTGATTAAGTTCAGTTGTGTATTAACACGTTGACTCCCACGGCGCAATTTTTAACACACACACGCATATATAT
>JBCFXI010001771.1:0-40564 GCA_038496175.1 Ampulex compressa
GCAATATCAGCTCTCAAGACATATAATGGTTATGCGGCTTAAGTGTGAAGTTGGTTTCGAAAAAACGTAATTAAGTCCTCTGACGGGAAAAACGAAATTACTTTCCGAACAACCCAACATATTACACCGACCATGATTATAAGTTTCTGCGCAGTTTGTAAATCGCACGCATATTAAGCGTAGAATCGGTAAACCAGGTCCAGCCGGTCCCTGCCACTTGGCACCTCCACGGTTGCATTCCAGCTTCTCCTTACCGCTGGTAGAGTGGTCCAGGAACAAATTATTGATTCTGTGTGTACTGCGCGTAAAAAGTAGCTAACTTTATTTCGGTTGTTTTCACTTTATTAAGATGATCCAAATCAGAATTAATATCAACTTTTAGTAATAAAGCAGATGGTGTGATATCATAGCTTTTGCTTGTATTTTTGATATGGAATTTAGTCCACGAATGTTTTATAAGTTCGGATTTTCCGCATACCAAGACTTTATTACGAGCCGTGCAGAAAGCTTTTTTATTACTATCCTCAGATTTTAACCAGTCTTTGAATATATTTTTTTTTATCCAAGATGATTGGAATACTTTCCCTTTATTACTTCTCTTCTTATTTGTCAATCCAGTCTTGCTAGGCTGCTGGTGATTCATCTTCTGGTTTCTGTCACTGTAATACACTAATATTGCACTACAATTCAATTTATTACATAGCACTACGCGATTCACCTTCACTGTAACGAAAGGCGGAAAACGACTGGAAGAGGCTTCTTACGCGTAACTATTGTTACGCATAGGTACATCCATGGAAAGTATCGCAGCTGAGCGGTGACGTCGCATGCGCATGCGCAAGAACGCTCGCACGTGGCAAAAAATCCCACGTCCTGGCATCACTGCTCCCACGTGGAAAAAAATCCCACGTCCTAACATCACTGCGGTGGACCTGATTTATCGATTCTACGATCGCCATGCGAGCGATTTAAAAACTGCATATAAACTTATAATCATGCTCGGAGTCATACATATTGATTTATATTATTGTATTGTTCATAGAAACTGACGACTATAATATTACGGAATTTAATATAAGTTATTGCCAGTATAAGAAGATGGAAAAGGAGGGATTAGCTTTCAAAATTGAAAAAATGTCCTTAAAAAGGAACATTTGCATCTGTGTTGTTTCGTATGACTTCGTAATCATTAATTGATCGACCGATTGTTCCAAGGGAAAATAAATTGTTGTCCTGGCAAGAACCATTTAATAGCTCTGAAAAAAAGTTCATATTCTTTCTATAATTACCTCTAAAAAGTGAATATTTTTTCTAAAAAAAACACATTTCTTGCGTGTGAAATATATTTGGTTTTGTGAGCAATTCATAAGATTAATTTTATCACGTATTTTCGTCATTCCGCGAAACTAGGTGTCTCAGACAAATATGTTTCATCTTTTTAAGATAAATAAAATATGAACATATAGGGAATATTATTTTATTAGCTTTTTACTTAGATATTTATTACATAGGTTGCTCCAGAGCAATTGGAAGTATACCAAGGGACAAATACTTAGAAGTCAAAACAAATTTTGTTTTGGATGGCAATTCGTACCTCTTAGCACCAGCTGTTGTTATTGCCTTGGCCACTATCAGTATGTGCGGAGGGCTTTACCTGGTGCACAGACTGCACTCTCAACGTGAGGAGGCAGCACAGAGACTTCAGCCGGACAGTAAACTGTTTTCAGAGGAAAAGGACCCCAAGGGCAAGGATAATAAAGTTTCCAAAGACATTGTTCTGCTTTACACCAGAGGTTCTGTCGGCTTCTTAGATTCCATGGTGGAGTTTAGGAGGATACTTAGCGGCGTCTGTGATTGCAGGGTGAGTACCAGTTTTTTCTTTTTTTTTTTTTTTTTTTTGAGAAAAGTGTGCGTCAATAAATAATATTTTTTTACTTAGAATATAGTAATATAAACAATGTACGCAAATTACATTGCTCAAGTATTTTAACTTTATAGAAAATCAGATGTTGATGGCCTTTAGTTCTTTCATAATTTGTACATTAATATATGTTCACTCAATAAGTCTTCGGTGTGATACATATATGGCAACACTGTATCAACAGTTCATGTCAAGACCTGTATGATTTCTGAATAGTGTCAACCTTTAAACGATACTTATCAAAATTTCATGACATTTTGACAATTAGTTTATAAGTTATAGTGTTTTTAGTGACGCCAGTTTTATCATTTTCAAAACAGTGGATAAAGAGGTATTTTGTGTGTTGATTAAATATTGTTTTTCAATGGGGAAAAATAGTGTTGAAGGCACACAATGGCTTAATAAACGTTATGGAGATTCTGGACCAGGGAAATCAATTATTATTGACTAGTATGCTGAATGCTCTGGTTGTACAAAATCACCAGTTATTCTAGAAAATAAGAAAAGTCCACAAAATAGATGTGGAAGACCGTAAAGTGAAGTTGCGTAAGGTAGCTGACACTTTAAACATATCAGAAGGTAGTGTGTTAACAATTTCACACGAAAAATTGAGCATGTGTAGGTTACTTTTGAACAGGGTGCTGCATTTCATTGCACCAAACTCACCCACTACTACACACTTGAAACAAAATTTGGCTCAAATGAAGAAGAGATTGTGGAAACTGAGGCCTATTTTGAGAGCAAAGACAAATTGTTCTACAAAAAAGGCATCTAAAAGATAGAGGAGCATTGCAATGAATGTATCACTCTTGAAGAAGAGTATGTTGATGAATAAAGTCAAATTTTTAAAAGAAATTGTTTTCCTTAGACCGGAGACTTATTGAGCAATGTGCTAATGTGAATATACATACCCATAGTGCTACATACGGATGTGGTAAAATGGATTTATGATTGATAATATATATAGTTTATTAATAGAAATAATGTATACATAAGCACTATTGACACTAGTCGAATATAATGGGATATAAAATTGGTCTAGTCGTCGCGCTTCTTAACGAGCTTCTTTACGTCATACTTCTTAGCTACTCGCATCCGACTTTCCTGACTATCCTTTCCCGATTCTGTTCATCGACTGTCCTCATCAACTTTCTTTTCTCGACTCGCAGTGCGTACGCACGCACGCACGCACGCACACACACGCACATTTTCATACTCGAAAGGGCACTCGAAATTCCTATGCTCTTTGTGTATATAATGGCGCGACGGCCCATCTCTTAGACTGTACTGTTCCAACGCATTATGTTTTCCAAATGTAAAATTCTCGCACACCACATGGATATACATGGAATGTGAACACGCACGCACGCAGAAATGTGTACCCAAACCCTTTTAGTGCCGGAGGCCGATATATTGGCTCTTGCTGCACTAGCGCGAAATACCAGAGCCAATATACCGGCTCGCACCTCGTAGTGCTGTAGTATTCGCATTGCGGGAGAACTGTATTTAATAAAAAATTTATAATACGTTATAAATGGTCTAATTTCATTATGACAGAATTAAAAAAATAATTTTTTGTTTTAACTCTTTGTGGATGACGACTTTTTCCTGCCGCTTGGAGCTAACGAAATGTAACATGAACACCGATGGTCGCTGCTCAGGCGACATCCGACCTGCGGCATGAATCGTCGGGACGTTGAGTCCTTATCGGAACATGTTGATAGGGCTTTATATAAACAACTGTTTAAAGACTCTCACGAAATAAGATCGCATTGACGCAGCGAAACGTAGGATCAGTTAGTTTTTCCTCGATCGTTGTGAGCAGTATATTTCGTTTCGTCCCAGTGAGAGTTTGAAAACGTCATTTTTGTTTTTGACAAACCAACAATTAGCAAGAGGGGATTTCTAAAATTTTGTCACCAACCTTTTTATAAAAAATACACTGTCATGAATGAAGCGGAATTAGTCCAAATGCTTGACCAGATGGATCTACCACATAGCGACAATGAAAAAATCGTGGTACCAAGTAGTCGGCATCTACGTAGAATATATAGTGATAGTGAAGCGAGTGATAGCGAACCAGATCTTGAAGGAAACGATATTGAGTTACAATATATAAATATAAATTTATATAAATAAAACGTTTACAATATATAAATATAAATATTTATGTTGCATGAAGTATTATGCAAAATTATATCACAAATATATTTATGACAACATAATTTTGTTTCAGCAATATCATATTACCTATAACTATTACTTATTTTGGAAGAGATAATCCGTCTGGCGCTTGCCATGTACCTTCGAGTTATTTTTTATTTTTGTCATGTAATATTATTTATCTCGTTACAAAATATATTGGAAATGCAAAGTATATACTTTTTAATAAATGGTCTATATAAAATTATGATGAGAAAATGACTTTTTGTATGTGCAAATACGTTTTGTAAGGAGAGAACTCCACTTTTACTTTTTTTATGATTCTTTATACCTTTGTTATTTATATAATTTTCAATGAATATAGAAGAAACTAGTGTCATTGTTTTGTTCCCTATTTTGTCCTTTTACTGCTTTTTGAATCATGTAAATATTGTTTCTTGTTTGGTTTTTATGAACATTTTCCCAAACCCTAGTAAAACCGTGAAATTCGGCCGGTTATTCTCGCATAGGCACCTGTTTTTCGCCCGGCACTAAAAGGGTTAATTCGAAACTTTACAACATTAATTGATTTGAAAGAACATTTTGTAATTGAAATCGTTCTAAAACAATTACAATATACTGCAGCAATCATTTAAGACGCAATTAGAGACGGTCAATACACCATGCTCTCAAGCACATTGTGGCTGTGATAGCCTAAGTGCTCTCAAATGAGGTGAGAGAAATGGATACATTTTGTAACCCATGTTTGGTATCTGAAAACACCTTTTGATTTTAGAAACAAATATTCATTTGAATTTTCCTTCATCACTCAAAAATTCCAAAACATGATACTGCCATAAATTGATATGCCACAATATAACATTATGATATTAATATGTTCATGACATTATCATACATATCCGGATAATGATATCTATAAGACCAAAGATTTATTACTAAAATAGTCCTTTTCTTTAAATCATGGAGCAATGAAACACTGAATTCTTTAGAGAAAAGGACACCTCATTCCAGGTACACGATTGGAATGACACGATAGTTTGGAATGAAGTGGCCAAGCATGGAGGCTGCGAATGGTTCTCCATGATGCTAAAAAATGGTTCACGAGTCATCTGGGTGGACACAACTAGACTGCGTGCCCTGGTGAAACCTAGGAACTGTCGACAAGCTTCTGACCTTGTGCAGATTGATGACTTCAAGGATGCTGCCTTGCCAGTCATCCTGGACACTGCGAAGCGCAGTGCAATTGGCCAGAATCCACAATATCGAACTCACTTTGTTGTCAGGTTTGTGAAATCTATTCTTAATTCCACGCAATAAATTTTAATTTTGGATCGAAACTATAATTTAGTTCTTTTTTCTGTGTAATACTTTGTTTATATATAATATAGGCTGAATGATATATGTGCATTACAACATATGAACCATTTATTTTGAAAGTGGCCTAAGTCCATTTATCTTCAAATCCAGATATTTAAGAGTTTGCGTTTCAATGAATTGAAAAATATACGTATAGGATGCTAATGAGTCATACTGCTTAAATGTATGTGTAAGGGTGTTAAATTTATAGTTCCTATTAAAATAGTCGCAATTATTAAGTGAATAATATGCGCTTTCTTATCAAGAATGTAGTTAGGCCACTTTCAAAATAAGCATCCAGATCCACTATAAAATTTGAAGGTGCCCAAGTCCATTCAGCATAATTTAAGATGCTTCAAATTGAAAAAAACCATATTAAATTTATTTAATATATGTATATTTTGTTTATTAAAATTTCCCAAATATCAAAACTTCTCAAAAATATTCTTTCTTTCTTCTTCATCGTAATTTTTCATGCAAGCTTTTCGACGACGGCAATCTTTGTTTTGGAAAACTTTTAACCGTAGAATATTTCTGGTTTCAGTGCAATATTTCTTTCCTGAATTTCGTTTTATCTTTCGCATTTTTTGGATGTATGTTTCATGAATCTTTTCTCCATTATTATCTATATCTTTATTCCCTGATAACGAATTAGTTACTAATTCTTCTTCACCATCTGTGAAATAATTTCTAAAATTTAATATTAATTTTTAAGTTTTATATTTAAATGTGAGTATGTATACTGCGTATATTTTTTTTTAACTGCTTTAATTAAATGTACGGATTATTCAACTAAAGCAATTGTCCAAAAACTGAAATTAGCTTATTAAATACTAATCAATGAAAATTACTTTTATCACTATTAAACTATTTTTTTTATTAACTATTACACTAACTCTGAAAACTTATGTGTTCAAAATTATCGTATTTACTCGGAATATAAGTAAACTCAAATGCTTTATTGATAAATAGCTTAAAGCTGTACATGTAAACACGGGCAACTGGAAATAATTGATAAATGGAGTTAGGCCACTTTCAAAATAAACGGCTCATATATACTTATGCAATATAATTGTGTACGTGCGCAGGTGTGCAACACATTTCATAATATGTGAGAACATGTGTCCTATTAGATCTTGTTTCAAAGCATAGCCACTTTTATTACAACAATATATAGCAGCATATTTTCGTAAAAGGTGCTTGAAATGATTACATGCGCTTATGAACACATACACACACATGCACACGTGCAGAGAGTGGGCAGGGGAGAGAGCATATTTAACACCAACGGATAATAATAGGATAAACGGCCTAGACACGTCGAAGGATGCAGATGACCCCTTCATAGACCTCTGCCCCCAAACACGTTACCTGATTCCTAAGGATTTAGAGGAACTATGCGGTCATTTGTAAGTAATATTAAGAAGAAGTTAATCTTTTGTTACATCTTTTATTACGAATTTATTCATAGATCTTCATCTAGCCATGCTGAGATGGATCTCAGATTGGAGAAGGAATCACTGATGTTTCACCTGAACCGTGTGGAATTTGAAAAATAGATGAGCTCAATACTTGGTTTGTATAGAAGTCAACATTGCATTTCTTTGCCTTTGAAAATTTAGATGAAGCTATAGGAAGAGTTTAAGGAATGTGAGTGAGCACAGTGACTTTTTAATAAATACACATTAGTTTTATATTGGGATATATTTAAGCCATTTATGTATTAAAAGTCAGTTTGTAGATATACATATTTTTATATATATGCTGCAGGAAGGTTAATAAACTTAGTATTTACTTTGCAATGGAAGAATCGAGTCTGCTATAATAAATATTGAACAACAAACATCGGCGTAATAATTAGTGCACTGTTTCTTCGTTTTAATGCACATTAAATTTTTAATAAGATAAAATTTAACAGTGATTTTTCACTAATCGCCATTTGTCCAAGTCAAATCTATTTTTTTAAATAACTATTTGCTCATGACATATAATAAGTCATTGCATATGAAATGTTTGATATTAAAACTGTACTGCTAGCTAATCTATCACTACAGTAACTAAAACTATCAAACTCTGAGTTTTATTGTGGGCCTCAGGCGAAGAGACTAAAATGCTCTAGAGAAATGAGCTTGCAATAAACAAATAATGCCGTTGTTTGGCTAGTAAATGTGCAAATTTCTATAAAGGCTTGTTCAAACACAGTTAGTAGTTTAATTGAATGGCGAATCATTCAGTAACTTTCTATATTTGAATAATGAAATTTAATCAAACAGACAGCAAAAAAATGCTGCATTTAGAGTATATTTTCGTGCCGCATCAATTAATTACATCTACTCTAAATTTTGTTTCATTATAATACTTGATTGTTTCTGTAATGTCTATGTAATTATTTTGTATTCTTGCAAATATTTGCTTAATGATTAGCAAGAATCATGAGCAAAATCCGAGTTGATTCGTGAGGCCCCGTGTGAAGAAATTAAGAGGCTCCCAGGGAACCAGCTCATAGCAAATGAATAGTGCCGTAGTACAGATGGATCCACTAATTTGTACCGCGACCCCTCAAGGGAGGCAAGCAGAAGCTAGAATACGATCGTGGCGGTGTCAGGCGGCAGGGGCCAATCGGCCCAGATTTATGGACTCCGTGATCGACACGCGCGCTATTTACAAACTGCGCAGAAATGTATAATTATGGTTGTTACAATACACATTGACATATATTATTGTATTATTCATATATTCATGCAAATACAACATTATAAAGAGTAAGAAAGAGTAAGAGTAAGAAAAGAACGAATTACCTTTTAAAATTGGAACGATGTCCTTTAAGGAGGAACTTTTGCATCAGTATTATTACAGACAACGATTTGGTAACATTTATCGTTTAAAAGGATTAAATCAAGTAGTTGTGCGAGGACTGATTATTAATTCTTTATTTTAAAAGCTATAATGCACGTTTTCAGAGTTGTAAAATGGTTCTTTTCAGGATTATGACACGGTTCTTGACTGAACTACAAGTTATATTACATTGGAACAATTGGTTGAGCAATTAATGTTACGAAATTGTTATATGTAATGATTCTGATGCAAAAGTTTCTTCTTAGAAGACATTTTTTCAATTTAAAAAAGTAATTCGTTCTTTTCTCACCTTCTTCGACTAGCAATAAGTTATATTAGGCTTTGTAATATTGTATTTGCACGTTTCTATGAATAATACAATTAAATATGCCAACGTGTATTGTAACAACGATAATCATACATTTCTGCGGAGTTTATAAATAGCGCGTAAGTCGATCACAGAGTCTATAAATCTGGACTAATTGGCCCCAGCCACCTGACACCGCCACAGTTGCATTCCAGCTTCTCCTTGCTCCCTTTCAGGGGTCGCGGAACAAATTATTGATTCGGTTTGTACCTCGAGGTGACATGAATTTAAAATCGAGACACTGCGTTAGACTAGTATGTTTATGCGGTTGCTTTGGTTTTTTCGTTCCTTTCATGTTCAGTTTTGCAAGATGTACAACTTCTTCGCTCGGCAACTCTTGATGCTGGGATTGCATCGCCTATTCTTCAGGGCAATATTGAAACGGCATGCTGTATCAGTAACGGTGATGGATTCCTCAATTTTTGAGGGAGAGGAGTTTTGCGGTGAACACGTGGAGGTACCGGTGTACTCGGGGCTTTCCGTGTGGTTTTCCCTCGAGACGAAGGATGAATACTGAGACGTAACCGCAAACGAGGGCCATCTGAAGAAAGTTTTGATCTTGTCCCTTCCCCTTCCTGACAGAAGTGCACACTGAATCAATAATTTGCTTCTTAATCCCTGAAGAGGGGCAAGGAGAAGCTGGAATACGATCGTGGAGGTGCCAAGTGACAGGGATCGGCTGGACATGGTTTACCGATTCTACGCTTAATATGCGCGCGATTTACAAACTGCGCAGAAACTTATAATCATGGTCGGTGTAATATATATTGATGTACATTGTAGCATAGTTCATAAAAACTGGTGAATATGATATTACGAAACGTAATATAAGTTATTGGCAGTATAAGGAGATAGAAACCGAGGGTTTTAGCTTTAAACATTGAAAAAATGTCCTTCGAGAAGAAGCTTTTGCATCTTAGTTGCTTTGTTGGAGTAACTGGCAAAGCAATTGATATTAGGAAGACATACAAAGTAACTAAGACTACGAACCGCTTGCAGATAGATGAGCCGGAGTATAAACTAATGGCTCAGGTGATTTTTTTCAATCGCAACAAATACTATTTTGGATTCGTATCCTGAGGTCGCTTATAGGCCCTTCTCGCGTAACTTAAACGCAAAAAATTACAACCCTCTGTAATCAAGGTACAAGCAAACATCATCTTTATTTACCTTGTTTTGATAAATTACGTTAATGTTTTTAAGCATTATATTCTTTTCTTTAAAGCATTGACCAAATAAAAACCGATGGCGCCTAAAATAAATGTTTAGTCTCACAAGTACGCAATGAGTGACACGCGCGCAGGAATAACATAAACGAAAAGCCTATCTCCGGTCCCTAGAGACCAGTGTAGCGTGAACGAAAAGTCCATCTTCGGTCCCTAGGGATTGGCGTCTCTTAAATGTCTCACTTGCGTTGTCTTGGGCTTAGCCAGTCCTATTGTTGGTGCTTGGTTTTGTGCACAGTTTCCTTTATTCTGCACATTACAAAAACAAGTTGCACACCTGAGAAACTGTGTCCCTCTACTGCGTAAGTAACACAAATGGTATCCATGCTGAGCGTTAATTATGAAACTTTCACAGTACCACTTGCTTTAGACACTTTTGGGCATAAAAGATTTACTTTATTTTTATTGTCAATATAAATAACATGAAAATTGTTTATGAATAATACATATCTAGCAGTATGACCAAAGCAATAGTAATGCTTATTGTAATGTGAAGAACTGTACTTGTTATATTTAATGAAAGCATAAGCGCTGAACATAATCAGACCACAATATGTTATCTAGATGTGTAAAGTGTTCTTTGTCATCAAGTGAGATATAATGTTAAGGTCTGTTTGATGTATTAAAGTTGTTTCTTGCCTACACTTATATTATTAATATATTAAGTTCTTTTTATATCTGCTGAACATAAGCTAGAGCCATTAATTCAAAAAGCCATTTTACTCATTTATGTGAAACTTCAACATTTACAACAAATCTTTTAATAAAGCAAACATACCTGTATCTGTATATCTCAATATTTCACAAATAAATAAAGCATCCAAATGTCAGTTTATAGCACACATAGTGTCTCGAAAAATTTAATAATCAACCTATTTACGTCATGATAGTGTCGTCTACCTTTGTCTTTTAATTAATATTTACAATTTATTATATTTTAGACTAAAAACCGAATACATTTTTTTGATCCATTCTTTTATATGATAAATCTTCTTGGGGTATTCTACCACATACAATAGAATAAACTGTATGCTTACATGAGGATTGTGCCCCTTGACTTAAATTCTCATCAAACCTAAAATTATCAATTCGTTCTGAAGGCAGAACAAAATTTTTTTCTGGTTTCATGTATAAAACTTTGTTGATGTTTAAAAAACAAACCTCTGAATTAATTAATAATGTCTAAGATTCCATAGAGTTAATTTTAACATTGTATATTTTTAGACTAAAATTTCTTCGATGTGCTGGTTTTTCACACAAAATCTGGAATATCTATCATTTCACACATGTTAAAATCATGCCAGAATACCAGATCATCCGAACAGATTTGTCACCAATGAGTTCAATCTGTTGCTGAGAGAGGCGAAGATGCCATTGTTAGTGTCAGATGCTATATTCGATTCTTGCTGTGGTCGTACATGCAGCATGTAGTCTCGATGTGGATAAGACTTGATACTTGGGTTTCTGTTGTGCGATGCACTAACCTCACTGTCGATGAGATGGTTCTGTTCCAAACAACAAGAATAAATTCAAGCATTTATGCTCCAGACTCAGAATTTTTTAAAAAATCATCAATTTTTTTTACAATTAATGTTACTAATTAATTAATTCTGTGATAGATAAGTTAGCATATGCAACTAGAGGGTAAAAACGAAATACATACATAAGAAACGAAACGTCTGTTATACTTTAAAATCAAAATAAGATATAGAAATAGGAAATGTAAATAGAAAATAATGGCCTTGCTAAACATTGAAGCAGTAATAAAACTTTTGTTTCCCTGATGTTCATTACCTCACTATAAGTGTGATAAATGTAAATATCTCCAAAGTATTCTTAATACGAATTCAATCAGTGAATTTCTTAAAACTTTGAGGTAATTTGCGTATCAATATCTTACTCTTGCAGAATAGAGAGTAACATTGAGCAAAGTTGGACGATCTTCTGCAACAACAAACTCCACATCTCTTGGAATGTAGCTGTTTGCATAAATCTGCAATAGAATATGAGGTGACATAAAGCATGAAAGATTCTTTCTAAGGTGTTTATAGTTATAGATAGTCTCAGTACTCACCTCAAACTTGTAGAATCCAGGGAGTAGAATCCTCCAGAATTCTCCATATTTTGTCGTGAGGAACCCTACATTTCGTGATTTTACCTTTATTGATGCTCTTTCTATTGGATTACCATTTTGATCTATCACAAATCCATGAACACCTCTATGAGCCTCTGCCAGGAACTTAAGTAAAGCCTGAAAATATGAAACCGTCTGAAACTTAATTTCATTGTAGTTGTTTTAACTCATAAAAATCAAATACATGTACACAACGTTCACTATGTAAACTATGTTGAAAAACGTATATCTGCGTTTGAAACAATAAGATTGTATGAATAAATAATTAAAATTAGTAACAAAAATATAACAGTTTAATTTGTGTACTAATTTGATATTACTAATCTGGCCAGATTGATACATAATTTTTATATCACCATTTTCAACTTTTTAATAACACAGACATTACAAGCACTCTTATATAAAAAAAAATGTTAGGCATGGCTACCACATACATTACAAATTCAAATAAATAGTACAAGTTACTGCATATTTGATACACCTGGTTGGTGGCCCGCAGGTTGAGTAGAAAAAAAAAATACATGAAAAAGAGTAAGAAAAAGAAACTGCAGACAAAAGGAAAAGAGAGAAAGGATAAGTTATGAAAGTGCGATTGAAAATGTTAAAACAAAGCGAAGGTATTATAGCAGCAGGAAGAATAAGTGCCAGTAGTATGCATACAATAAATTATTCCTAGACCACTGAAGAGGAGCCAGTGGTCCTGATTTATAGACTCTATGATCAACATGCGTGCTATTTACAAAGTGCGCAGAAATATATAATTATAGTTGTTACAATACACATTGACATATATAATTGTATTATTCATACATTTGTGCAAATACAACATTATAGAGCCTAATATAACTTATTAATAGTCTAAGAAAGTGGGAAAAGAACGAAATATCTTTTAAAATTGAAAAAATGTCTTTCAAGAAGAATGTTTGATTTTGTAACATTTATCAATTAAAAGTTTTAAATCAAGTAGTTGTGTGAGGACTGACTATTAATTGTTTCTTTTCAGAACTATAATGCACTTTCTCAGAGTTGTAAAATGATTCTTTTCAGGATTATGGCACATTTCTCGATTGAACTAGAATTTATTTTACATTGGAACAATCGGTCAAGCAATTAATGTTACGAAATTGTTATATATAATGATTCTGATGCAAAAGTTTCTTCTTGAAGGATATTTTTTCAAATTGTAAAGATATTTTGTTCTTTTCCCACTTTCTTGCATTAGCAATAAGTTATATTAGGCTCTGTAATATTGTATTTGCACGTTTCTATGAATAATACAATTAAATATGCCAACGTGTATTGTAACAACGATAATTATACATTTCTGCGGAGTTTGTAAATAGCGCGCATGTCGATCATAGAGTCTATAAATCTGGGCCAATTGGCCCAGAGAATTGGTATTCCAATTTCTCCTTGCCCCTCTTCAGGGGTCGAAGAATAAATTTTTGATTCAGTGTGTAAAAGAGGAAGCAGATGTTGTCCCTGATGGAGAAGGTGAAAGAGTTACTATGGCGTAGTGGGAAGAGCCTCGGATTTCCACGTGGGAGATCCTAGTTTGAATCCCGTCTATGACATTTCCGATTTTTTGCTTGTGGCATGTATACTGTACATACTGAATTATGAATTTGTTGCGCGACCCCTGAAGAGCAGTAAGGAGAAGCTGGAATACAACTGTGGAGAATGAATTCTATGATCAACATGCGCGCGATTTACGAGCTGCGCAGAAATTTATAATTACGGTCGGTGTAATACATATTGATACATTTGGTTGCATTCGTCATAAAAACAGGCGAATATAATATTGTGGAATCAAGGTAGAGAGGAAAGATGAGATGAAATAAATAGGGATCTATCCAAAGAATCTTGTTGGAAGTGTACACAAATAAGACAAGGAAGAAAGAAACAGAAGGGATTATAGTAGCGGTGCATAAAAAATTAGGCAAAACAGATATAAAGGGAGAGATTGAAGGTAATAGTAATATATACCCAAAAGGTAAAAAAGGCGATGGAGAGACTGGTGTTAGAAATTCATCAGATGCAAAATGAGTGGAGAGGAAAATAGAAGAGTGGGATAAAAAGAGAACATAGAGAAAGAATAAGAACAAAGAACTAAGGAAGAGTATATGTGGACAGAAGAGGGAATAAATTACTACCATAAGGAGTGTGAAGGTTGGAGATGGAAAAAAGAGGGGATAAAGGAAATATGAGTGGCAATGAAGAGTAAGGTCAGAGGAACAATGGAAAAGAAGCAGAGAGCATGTAAATCGTGGAAATCAAGGAGAGGCATGACGCAGTAGGAAGTAGAAAGCAAAGAAGAGGCAGTTATGAAATGAGGTGAAGAAATTAAAGAAAGATAGAATAAACAGACAAAAATATGTAAGAAGGAAGAAACATTGCAGAAATCGATGCAGGGAGGAGGAAGAGAGAGACTGGTGAAGGAGGAAAATTAAAAGTTAAGGAATATAAAATCAAAAGCAGATGCATATAAATATATTAAAATGTAAAGAAAGAGATAAAAAGGAGTAGAAGAGAGTATAAAGATGAGAGAATGGAAAGAACATTTCATGCAACTTTTCGTAGAATAAGAACAGGGTGTAGAGACAGGATTTGAAGGATTAGAATATGAAGAATAATTGCTCGTCCATAGCGTCTCGTACCCCGCGCTATTTTATGGCGGACGATCGTCTTTTATTATATGCGTTAGACGCGCCGTCTGTCCGTCGATCTCCCTGCGTTCATTGCCGTGCTCACGTATCGTTTTGTATTACTGCGTTTTTTCCCTTTTTGTGAAGCGAAACGTGTACTAATAAAATTAGCTTTTCTCAACCGACATAAGACACCATATTCTCTTCTTCGCTTTCCCACAGAATATGAAATAGAAATCAAAGAGGAAAAGAAGGAAAAGAGGATATTAAGGAAAGAGGCGTTTAAACATCTGAGAAAGCTGAAAAGGAGAAGGCAGCAGGAAAAAATGGTATACCAAATAAAGCATGGTGATTTAATGTCACACGAAATAGGGAAAATATATTGGAAATTTATAAACAAAATATGGAAACAAAGAATAATATGCTCAATCTACAAGACAGGGGAGGAACAATCAAAAAACCATTACAGAAGAGCAATACTTTTGAATACAGCATATAAAATACACGCAGAGAGTTTAAACACGAGGGTAAGGAAGAAAATGTCAATAGATTAATTTATTGATCTATACGCTGTAACAAAATCATGGAAAATTTCAGACATTACCTCAAATCAAAGTTCTAAAAATTTACAAAGAAATTACTGACTGGTCATTTTGGTGGGTTTAGTGTTAATAATAGACTGGTTACTAGAATATTTAAAACAGAAGTGGAAAAAGGGGGACAGGAGCATAGTAGTGAAATTCGAGTGTGAAAATGAAACAAAGGGGAAACAACATTGGAAGAACATTTTTATAGTATTTTTATAGTCCATATATTTGAATATTCCAGCCTCTTTTTTTGTTGGCAGTTAAGAATTATGTATGTTTTTGGCCATACCAAAGACCGTATTTTTCACTTTACTGTGTAAATTAATGTTGACAACTTGGAAAAAAATAATATCACGTACCAAGTAGTTAACATGAATCCAGGTAACCTATGCGGAGAATACAGTGCTCGATAAGACGAAGAAAATACATCATTCTTAATAATGTTCAATTTTTCTAAGTATTACAATGTGGAGACACAATTAGAAAAAGTGGAAACCTATATTTATGTTGTTATTTCATTTTTTCGTGTAGCCATACACATATTTTCATAGTTTGAACAGATTGGAATGGTTATTAATGTGTAATTTTTTTAGATATTTTAGGAAAGTTTTTGTATAATCAATACATTTTATGCATTAAATGACCATTACGTGTAATTTTAAATACCTTCATATGTATTAAGTAAGTCAATGTATTTACCTTTGATATTTGTGAATTCTTTTTTAAACACGTGTGTAACTGATGATAGATTTTTGCAGTAGATAGAGAATAGTATCTTAATATATATTTTATTTTCACCTCACTTACTAGATTATTGAATTTTTTTTTTCTCAAATTGAATATCATACATTACATAGTTATTATGAAATAGTTTTGTATTTACTCAATGAATTTAGTGAAAGAGTTTTACCAGTAATCATTTTAATTTGCAGCATTAGTAACGTGATGTGCTTAATTCTTTAACTAATAGATTGTGCAATGGTTAGTTGATGACATTTCTGTGGAAGAGTTGGCAGTAGTACTCTGTATCTTTTTTCTTCTAGATAAGTTTTCACAGCTGAGAAGCCTCTGTCAACAATGCACATGTCTCCTTACATATTTTATTAAAGTTTACAGGTAATTTAAAATTTCTATTATGATCTATGTAAATTCTATATTATTTTGAATATCATAAAATGGCCTAAACATTTTCGCAATATATCCAGTTGTTGTGCAAATTATGTTTATACAAAAGCACTTTCTTTTGTCCTGGACGTGATTTCCTTTAATAATGATAATTTGAACATTTTTTATGCCAAATACATATTTTATTGAAAAAAAAAATCACAACCGATTAGTTATATTATAATAATTTTGCGCAATACTTGAACCTTAATTTAAAAAATAGTACAGATAAGATGTATAATAAATGGTCTATAATTGTAAGGCTTCCTCATAAATGTTATTGTGGTGTTCCTATATCTATACTATTTCTATCCTACATCTGTTATCTTCCTCAGAGCCAGTTAAGTGTGTGATGTACACAATGGGGTACAAGGCATATTTCCTTTGAGAGGAACGCAGCTGAACAGTTCCTAACACAACAATATGATTTTCTTAGTTTAACCTTTTCTTACCTGAAATTCGATTTAACATATTGCTGAGATTTTTTCGATCAAAAAGATATCAAACACAATATAATTACGACTATATTTACTTATTTAACATTTATTCTATAAATGATTTTATTTTATTATATCGCTCTGACTACATTAGACAGATAAGCTGTTAGTCCCACTTAAAATACTAATGATAATAGCAAAGTGTTTATAAGATATCATAATTTTTCCATAAATTTTTTTGAACTATAATATTTCAAGTTTATCTAGTAAGTAATTTATGGCTGCGCTACAAGCAACTGATTTTTTGCTAATTGTAAATTCTGCCAGCTTATGAATTGGCAATACAGGCTTCTGCATCTACGCTGTCCATTTAATAGTGTCTCCCGTCTCATAAATGTCATTCAAATAGTGTCCTCTGTACTGTGTAAGGTCACACTTTATGCATTCAGCAGGAATTATGGAAGCATGGTTTATATTGGAACTGGGAAAAAGTATGTGGCGTTTTTTTTCCTTTTTTATGGTAAAGTTCAACTGGTTTTAGCATGAAAATATAGTATAGTATAGTATAGTATGTATAGAAAATATAGTATAGAAAGTATAGTATAGTATGAAAATATAGTATGAAAATGAATTTATTTAAACCAAATATGCTCCATTATTATCGACAATGTTACATCTTTTTTTGGATAGTGTCATGATGCCATTGGTGATGAACTTCTGTGGTTTGTGGTTGAAAAACTGAATCAAGTGTTTTTTTACAGGCTTCTTTTGTAAGCAGCTTAATTTCATTTAGGGAGTTCTGCAGAAATTGTAAGAAGTGACAGTCAGAGTGTGCTATGTCTGCATGAAAACTCCCTCACTAAGCTCTCTCGCAATTTTCGACAGATCATCAAAGAACTGTGTGGTCAGGCATCGTCATGATAAAAGACAACACCTTTCCTATTATTCAATTTGGGCCATTTTTTTCTATTACCTGGTGTAATCTCTTTAGCTGTCCATAGTAGAGTTGAGAATCAAACGTCTGACTAATTGGAAGCAGCTTATAGTGGACGATTCCCTTTCTGTTTCACCACACACAGCATTACCCTTTTCTGCATCAATTCTGGCTTTGCGGATACTTGTGCCAACTCACTATCCCTTATCCACGATCTTTCACACTTCGAGCCATAAATCGAGCTTTTTTTTGTAGCCAGCTTTGTGTAAATAGTTCAAAACAATTTTGTTGTTTGTAACTAGCTTTATACCAATATTGACATTGCTGATATGCTTTTCTTGCTAGACTTTTTCAAGAATTTCATCAGCTTTTTCAGTGATCGAACGACTAGAGCGTGACTTATATTTCAAATAAAAATTACTAAAACGAAAGCAAGTGAACCATTTCCACGCAGTAGATTTTGATAATGTACCTTTACCGTACACAACATAAATTTTTTCATAAGCCTGCGCAGCGTTCTTCCCTTTGTTGTTTTTCAATACAATTTCTTTCGCAATTTCTCATTACTTTTCTCCATTTTCAAACGCAAACAACTTTCCTATCACTGCACCAGTTGTTATAATACATATTGACGTGTTTCATTTTATTATTCATAGAAACGTGCGAACATAACATTACAGAAGCTTTAAGCCAACTCATGAATTTGTGGTCTTGGCAAGCCGTTAATTCGCATACTTAATAATTTTATATTCTCCATTTGGTTTTATTAGAATTAGAATTTCACACGCCAAAACGACATTACGTGTGAGAGTCAATCATTTTTGGCCACTAGTGCATGACTCATATCATTAAAATTTATTAAATCCTCATGATATGGCTTAATTCATCACCTTATATTTCTGATTTTAATTTCATTTAATTCAGAAATTTAATAAACCTTACTTATATGAGCCATGCACTAGTGGCCAAAAATTTTTGACTTTCTTACATATAAAGGTGTTCTATCGATTTAAATTCTAGTTCCAATAAAACCAGATGTAGAATGTAAAATTTACTGTCAGTATAAAAAGGTAAGAAGAGAAAACATTACCTTTTCAGATTGAAAAAATGTGCTTTCAGAAGTAGCTTTTGCATCAGAGTTATTACGTATAACGATCTTGTAATATTAATAGATTGAAAGCATCGAGTCAAGTAGTTACTCGACACGGGCGGTGGATCGATTATTAATCGCTTCTCTTCAAAGAAGTGAAATTTCAGCTTAAAAAAAGTGAAATTGAAAATTTTCATGACAATAATTTCAAGTAATTACGACCAACTGGCCCAGATTTGTAGACCCTGTGATCAACGCACGTCATTTTTAAATCGCGCAGAAATTTATAACTATTGTCGTTGCAATACTCATTGAATGGAGCTACAGTGGTGCAGTGAACAGAGGCTCGAATTTTCACGCGAGAGACCCGTGTTCGAATTACACGCATTGTCTTCGGTTTTTCATGTGATATGTATATTGTAGCTCTAATGGTTTGGAATCCACCTTAAACAGTAGACCTTACGCCAAATGATATTAGCAATTGGTGCCAAAGGCAAATTAAAGAAAAGAAAACAAATTGACATATTGAATTGTATTATATATAGACACATGCGTTTATATAATTGTAGAAGCTGCTATAACTCATTGTCGATAAGGATGGGGGGATAATAAGGGATAATGAAGATCTTATAAGGAGATGGAAAAGGTGCAGGTTATTGTTTAAAATCAAAAAAAATATTTTTTAAGTGCAAGAGCCTAGGTAGGGGCAATGTACGAAAAAGAGAGAACTTGGATTGTATGTATGAATGTGTATGAGCGTTAGACAGCGTTTCGAATTATCGTGGAATCAAGAACTGTGATGGTGACATGGCAAACGGCTGTGTATGCATGTGAGGTTGCGTTTTCCAAGATACATTGGGCGGGTGGCCCTCTTTCGAATTTGCATGCGTGCGAGTTACACTTCAGTTACGTGTGATTACACTATATGTCTAATATTAAGTTTGAAAATAGATTCAACTAACTTTTTTTTCTCCCCGCCTATCAGTTGCAGCTGAAAAACGGCATAAACACAACCTCACACATATACACAGCCGTCTGTCTGTGTCACCTCAACAATTCTCAATTCCACAGTTTAAAACGCTTGGTCTAACGCCATCTCAAATCTGTCGCGAAAAATACCGGGCGCTTATCTCTCTGCATAGATTTATATGTACGCGTAGTCTCTCTCTTTCCCGTAAGTCGTCTCTACCTAGGATTTTATTGAAGAAACTTTTACACTAGAGTTATTATGTACAATGATTTTGTAACATTAATGGATGGATCAATTATTGCTGTGTAAAATAAATTGTGGTTCTGATAAGAACTTTGCCAAATTTGCAGCACAATATTATAATTTTTGCATAAAACCTTTATATGAACAAAATCTATCAAGAAAGGATTAAATTGAGTAATTTTGCAACAAAAATGGTGGACCAATCATTATAATCGTTTATTTTTAGAGCTGTAATGCACTTTTCATCTTGAGCAGTGAAATAGTTTTTCTTTTCAGAGACATGGTTATTGTCAGAATCACGATTTATTTTACATTGAAAAAAGTGATCACTCAATTAATGTTACAACGTACTTATATAAAGTAACTGTGATGCAAAAGTTTCTTCTTAAAGGACATTTTGTCAATTTTAAAAGATAATCCCTTTTTTTCCCACCTTCTTGTACTCGCAAAAAGTTGTATTAGGTTGTACAAAGTTGTGTTCACATATTTCTGTCAATAATACAATTAAATATGTCAATGTGTATTCTAACAACGAAAAGTATACATTTCTGCGGAGTTTGTAAACCGTGTGCCTGATCATTGAGTCTATAAATCTGAATCAGTTGGTATCCACCGCCTGATGCTGCCACAGTCATATTTCCAGTTTCCCTTGCACCCGTTAATAGGTAACGGAACAAATCATTAATTCCTTGTGTACCCGATCAAACTGCTTTGAAAAGAGTGCACTGGTGAGAGTTTGCCAAAAAAATGATACCCAATAAAATATAATTACTCCCATATTTACTTATCTGATACTTATTTTACAACTCTGTTTTTTATTATCATTATCTTATCACATCAATTTACATAAAAAAAAACGAGTTATTGGCCACATTCAAAAAAATATTAATAAAAAAATATTTCTGATACAACACTATGTTACTAATACATTAATATATTAAAGGCAATACCAGCTTATACTTCAACGTTATCAGTCGAGTGATTTCTTTCTTCTTCTTCTCTTACTTACTAAAGTCATTCGCATTGTCTTTTTCCTTCCAAGCATTACTCAAATCGTGTCTTTGGCGATTAAACCAGGTCTCCTACTTCATAAGTAGGACTCGAAGAGTGCTTTTTACATCATTATTATTGCAGCATGAATTATGAATTTACCGGAAACTCTGGTCGTAACTATATCGTGTTTGGGCTCATATTGATAAGCAAAAAATCACCAATGTTTAAAAAAATTTTGGGTTAAAAATTAAATTGAAAAAGTTTCTGAGAATAATTTTGAGGCAGATTTTTAAACGTCTCATTTGCTCGTCTCATACCCTTGTGTATGAGAAAAAGATCATACCTGTTGTCTTTTTTTGGGGTCCACTTTGTGCACTGACCCTTTTGTTCAGCAGAATACAAAGCTCGAAAAAAGCATGTCCTCTACTGCGCAATTAACATAAATCGTATTCAAGTTTTAATTCTCTTAAGGCGATTTTACTGTAACACGGTTGGGTTGTATGTTATAAATACGTATAAGAAGAGGTGTGTGTACAACAAAATGATCAAAGTAGTCGATGCCAGAAGTACAACAACAACAACAACAACAACAAAAGGTGTGTGGTTTTGGTTCGATCAATTAGATCCATATTCCTCTCACCAATTTTCTTAGCTGATTTTTGCTGTAAATCATGCCATTCAACGAAAATATTGCCTGTTTGTACAGGTCTTATAAAGCAAAACCACTCTCTTGTTAAAGTTTTTTAATCCAGATAAAGTTTTTGAAAAGAAATGTGGAAAAGTTTCAAAATTACAATATACTGTTAAGCGATAAAAGAAAATTCTTTCAATAAAAGGTGTAAGGTTTTAGGACTCACAAGGTGATTTTCTTTCCAGTAATGCGGTAGATTGACTGCAAGCGGATACTTGCAACACGACAATTCAAGGGTGATCTCCATGCATCCATTCCACACATAGTTGAAGTCTTGCATGCCGCCTGTCAGGGGATACCACTCGGCACCATTAGTGATGCCGTGCCTGAAGCTCGGTTGGGAGGTGGAGCATGGTCTGCCACGGTGCATGGAACCATGATTCCTGGAGTAAGTCAGGGATAGGTGTTGGAAAACATCGTCATCCGGAGATATGCTCGGTGTCAAAGAATAGCTCTGAAACACTGCTGTTATTAAAAAATTTTATACATTGCAATAGAGATGCATTAAGATTTAATAACAAGTACATGTAAGAATAAAAATAACAATAACGATAATACAATCAAACTCTAAACTTTAAACAAAAAAACTCTAAAAGCACAAAAACACGCTAAAGAGAGCTACGGTGGTGTAGTGGATAGAGGCTCAGACTGCCACGCGGCAGACCCAGGTTCGAATCCCGCCCATCACCTCTGGTTTTTCTATGTGATATGTATACGGTAGCTCTGGTGGTTCGGAACCCACTTTAAACAGTAGGTCCTAGGCCAAATGACCTTAGCAGCCGGTGCCGAAAAATGAATTTTAAAAAAAAGAAAAAAAAAGTACTTTGAATCTGAATATTCGACTCGGTTACGCTCTCATTGATTTTTATCGTTGATTACATGTCTCGCGTGTTTCTACGAGGTGATAAGAGGAAGACAGGTATTGCTATCTACCGGTCCCTGTAAAAATAATTAGGTCACTACGCTTATACATGCACACACCGGCTCCGTATATTTACACACTGAATCATTAATTCGCGATCCCTGAATGAAGCAAGGAGAAGCTAGAATACGACCGTGGAGATGGCAGGTGGCTGGGTCCGGCTAATCCTAATTTATCGACTCTGCGATCGATACGCACGCGATATACAAACTACGCTAAACTTATAACCATGGTTGGTGTAATGCATATCGATGTTAGGTGCGCAACTATGTTCTCGCTGTTTTTTCAATAAAAATGCAACTTTATCGCGAAAAAATGGTTACAAACGAATCGAACGACAAACGAAAAGTATTGCCCATCGCCAGCTACAACTTTCTCCCATCTTTCAGGCAGAACTCGAATACTGTCTCGGAAAAACTCCTCGTCTTTTGAGGCTATCCACAAATCGAGCCATTTTTCGATGCTTTGTATGAGTGGAACTGCTGATCAGCTAGACCATGTGCCATCGAACGGAATAAGTGATAATCGGAGGACGCAATATCTGGGGAATATGGCGGGTGGGGTAGGGTGTCCCATTTGAGCGTTTTCAGGCAGGTTTTAACGGGTTTGGCAACGTGAGGCCGAGCGTTGCCATGCTGTAGAAACACTTTTTCGTGCCTCTCCTCGTACGGTGACCGTTTTTTACGCGGTGCTCGGCTCAATCGCATCGATTGAAGGCGTTACCTTTCCCTGATGATGGTTTCACTCGGTTTCAACAGCTCATAATAAATAACACCGACCAAGTCTCACCAAATACACAGCATAACCTTCGCAGCGTAAATATTCGGCAGAGCTGACGATGTAAGCGCATGACCAGACAGTCCCCATGACTTTCTTTTCTTCCGGTTGCTGTAGTGAATTCATTTTTTATCACCCGTCACGATACGATGAAGAAAACCCTTCCTTTTTTGCCACTGGAGCAGTTGTTAACAGGCGAAAAAACAGCTCAACTCTCAGCTTCAAATCATAAGGAACCCAAGTTCTTTGTTTTTCAATCATTCCCAACGCATGCAATCGCTTGGTAATGGCTTGGCGGGTAACTCCTAATACTGAAGCAAGCACTTCTTGCTTTTGACATGAATTCTCAACAAGCAATGCCTCTCATTCAGCGTCTTCGAAGGTTTATGGCTGTCCTTCACGCGGGTGATCGTCAACGTCAAAATGACTCTCTTTGAAGCGACGGAACCAATCATGGCACGTTGTTTCACTTAGAGCAGCATCTCCATAAACTTTTTGGAGGTCTCGATACGCTTCAGCAATCGTTTTCTTCGAATGAAAGAAGAAAATCAACACTTCCCGAAAATGACGATTATATGGCACAAAATCAGACATTTTCACTCATCCAAAAGTATATAATGCCAAAACAAAATCACTAATGGGTCAGGATGGTTTTTTTACCATGTATCTAAGCTTAGTTAAAGATATTTTGCTAGGTCAAAATCGACCAGCACTTACTGCTGGAGCCATCTATTCACAAACAGCAGAAACTTAGTTGCACGCCTAATATATTTAGTTGCATTGTTCGTAGAAACAGGCGAATATGATATTACGTAATCTAATATAAGTTATAGTTTTTATAGTATAAGGAGATGGAAACGAAGATTTAGCTTTAAAAAATGAAAAAAATTTTTTCAAGAAGAAACTTGCATCTGAGTTGTTTTGTATGACTTCATAACATCAATTGCTTCACCAATTGATTAAACACAAATTAGTTTTTGTACGTGCAAAGTTTCATCACTCAGATGGAAGGATATGGCAAACCTTGCAAATTGCAGGCTGGTGGTCTAACTTCTATGCTATTGCTTCGCATGATTTGAGTCACTTTCTAGGTATAGAAGCAGTATGTATATTCAATAAACCTTTACCTTATTTTTCCCCAAAATAAAAGCATAGTGACCTAAACCCTTTTACAGGAATCATGTATAAATGGCCTCTGATTATTATGTTGAAGCACATAAAAAATTAGAAGAGAAGAAGGTCTGCTTTTCGTTTGTAAATGAGTTAATATGAAGAATAGACAATTTTTGTAATATAACTCACGTGAGTTTGGCGTATTATCAAATGGATAACTGGCAACTAATGCTCCGCCATGCAAACTCCCTGACAATACAAACTGGATTTTTGAAATCCACTCCTTTACTGCCTCAGTCTCTGGTTGACTCTTCTTGTTGTTTTGTTTAAAGTAATCTGGAAAATTACGATTCAGATCGAAGCCACGTGCATTATATCTGAAATCAAAATTGGTATATTACTCTCTTAATGCTTTCCTAATATTTTAAAAGAAAGAGGATGGATTATTATCTCCGTACCTGCCTTGGCCACCATCGCAATCTCCCTCCTTTGACACTTCAAAACCATCTGGATTCATTGAGGGAAGAATATGAATCCTGGTGTTGTCTAGTAGCCAAGTAACAAAATGATCTGAGCCATAAGTGGTCACCAATAGCTAAAAATTTACATGTATAATATAATATTTTTTTTTTTAATTTACTTTTCGGTACCAACTGCTATGGTCATTTAGCCTAGGACCTATTGTTTATGTTGGATTTCGAATCACCAGAGCTATTGTATACGTATTACACGGAAAATTTGGAAATGATCGGCAAAATTCAAACAAAGAAGTCTTAGTCTGTATGAACTCCATGAACAGTGATCGCCAAACTCATTTCTTAATAGAGCTAAATGTCAGCAGTACAATATTTTTGTTTTCCTGAAAGCCAAATTTATAAGAAATTTGCTTTAGAAGTCGAATAAAAGTAGGAACTAGTAATATATGATAGACAGGATTAGGTGCGTTGCAGATACTGGATTGCCTTTTTTTCGCAATAATGTCAAAACTAAAATAATAATGTTCGAAAAGATGATTTCTGTGCACGTCCTTACGTCGTGCCCTCTCTACAGAATGATATGATGATTCTACAGTGCATATATGATAGACCTAATATATGTAAGTCTGTTGTTTTCATCGGACCCTTTGTGTGCTGCCTCTTTTATCCAATGAAATACAAAAACAAAACATGAGCCCGGAAAATAATTTGGAAAACATCATCTCGATTTAGTTGAAAATTGATACTCCTACTTAGGTAACACTAATCAAGAATTGACTGTATTACTATTATTATCATATGTAAAATTACTGTGAAAGATGCTTCAGATTACAATAGACAGCAAACATAGTTTGTTTAAATTTCGGTAACCGCTTTGCAATAAAAATTTGTCTCACAATAGGATTCTACAGAACTACGGTGCTATAGTGGATAGAAGCTTATACTTTCACACGAGAATCACCCGGGTTCGAACCCCGCCCATCAACTCGGGTTTTCCATGTGATATCCGTATTGTAGCTCTGGTGGTTCAGATTCCACTTTTACAAGTTGATGTCGGCTTGCATCATCGGTGGGTCAAACGCGACTGTCTCGTGAGGCGGCTTGCATTGCGGGTGAGTTAAACATGACTGTCGCGCAAAGCGGTTTGTATCATGGGTGGGTGAAACACGACTGTCCCGTGATGCAGATTGTATTATGGGTGAGACGAACGTGATTGTCCCGTGAGGCCGCATGCATCATTGGTAGGTAATACTTGTATTTCAAAAGTAGGCAGTTCAAAATAGGTTTAATTTATTTTATCTCAACATAACCAACAAAAATTCAGCAGAAGAAACAATAATTCAGTACCATAAACTTAGCATTACGATTTATTAACTTTTATGCAACATTCCAAAACATCATAAAAAAGGTGCTGGCTGGCCTTGTAACAGTTACGATATGTCGTTACTTCTTTAGTTTTCTTCCTTGCGTACTGTCAACCTTTTATTTTTGAAAAGCAGTTTTAACATTCTTTACATCTCTGTCTTGTTCTTCTTGCAGAACCTTCGTGCAATCGAAGAAAATATAAACGTTTTTCTGACAGTATTTCCTTTTCAATTGCCATTTCTTTACTCTAGTGATTATTGATCAAAAGGTGATCAATCATTTTTTCTCCGAATTAAAAGAATTTTAATGTTGATTACCATATTTTTTATGTATATATCATGTATTTACAAGGCTAGTTCCGCATATTAATTCTATGATAATTTTCCTATGCCATTATAGCATTCTCTCCAAACAACTATAATATGATTATTAATAGCCCTTTGCAGTCGTATGTCTACTCTCAGTCACCACAGCTGTTTTACTATTCCAGTTGTATGTCTGCTCTCATTCACCACAGCAATGAAATAAGCTGATGTTATATTATATTAATTTTATGTTAATAATTATTTTAATGCTAAGAATGCTGTATAAAATGCTAAGAAACCTTTTCACACCAATACTATGCTTCTATCAATTGAAGATAATGAAATTTAGTAGAAAGAAAGATTGTCGCCTCTCATTTGTTATGCAAAATGTCATGGCGACTGAGTCGCTTCTAAATTGACAACCTTTGAAAATACTTTGTACAATTTGAGATAATATTTTACAAATTGTCTTTGAGTGTAATTAGACATTATTACGTAAAATATTTTTAAAATGATACTCAAAAATGGCAAAAAGAAAGTTATCGTAAGAAGTGTACGGTGAAATTGAAAATAGCGATAACATGTTTTGTTTTAATTCTTTGAACACTGACTTTGATATAGAAAATGATAGTGTTAATAGTGATTCTGATAGTGATATA
This sequence comes from Ampulex compressa, assembly GCA_038496175.1. Classification (NCBI taxonomy): domain Eukaryota; kingdom Metazoa; phylum Arthropoda; class Insecta; order Hymenoptera; family Ampulicidae; genus Ampulex; species Ampulex compressa. The sequence goes on from JBCFXI010001771.1 coordinate 27,374, forward strand.
GTTCGACTGAAGCGATGAGAGAGACCATTAGAAATTTCCAGTGATAGTGAAGTAAAAGAAATATAGGAAAATAAGAATTGTGATATAAATGAATTTATTATTTGGAGAGGTTTTATGTGCAGAAATCAGTCTGAATCAAAAACTAATTTTTTGACAAAATCTAAGATTGTTACATCGAATAAATCTGTTTATTGTATAGAACCTATTGATTTTTTCAGAATCTTTTTCACCGATACATTGCTTAAAATAATTGTATTAGAAACAAATAAATATGTCAAAAATAAAATACAATAGTAAAGCTTATATGTTTAACCAGAAATTGGTATAGCAATTTGTAGACGATTTTTGTGATGAAGCATTTTCAAAATCAGGAAGACCATCACCTTAGATAAAAAGGAAAAGCTCAATGGCAAACTGCATATATCACGGCACTGTGAAGATGTAATAATTAAAGATTGCTCTATATATTCAAACAGAAAAATCAAGCGCAGAAAACACAGAACTAATTATTTTTGTGACACATGTTATCACTGACAATACTGTTCTCTACACAAGTACATTAGAATGATGTATTTGATGATTAGATTATAATCTTCTTTTTTAAATATATTGCACACGCTTTAACTTTAACAATTCACTTTGGTAATTAACAACATAATTGGATATGATATATTTTGTAATATGGTATGACACATACACCCACGTCACAATCTTCAACTCATAGCTAGATCTGTGTCTTATATCGTTTTTGTAACGTACACGCTGAATCAATAATTTGTTCCAGGATCCCTGAAGGGGAGCAAGGAAAAGTTGGAATGCGACCGTGGAGGTGTCAGGTGGCTGAAAGATATTTTGTTCTTTTCTCACCATCTTGCATTAGTAATAAGTTATATTAGGCTGTGTAATGTTGTATTTCCACGTTTCTATGAATAATACAATTAAATATGTCAATGTGTATTGTAACAACCATTATTATATATTTCTGCGTACTTTGTAAATAGCGCGCGTGTTGATCATAGAATATATAAATCTGGGCCAATTGGACCAGAGAATTGATATTACAACTTCTTCTTGCTCTCCTTCAGGGGTCGAGAAACAAATTTCTGATTCAGTGTGTGAAAGAAGAAGCAGAGGATGTTGGATAAATTCGTCCGTCTGTACCTCAAAGGTTAATACAATCGCAAAGGTGTAAATGGAGATTTTTCCTTTATTTTAAGCGCCGTGGATGGGTTATTCCTATCTTAGGTGAATGTCGCAACGTGAAAACCTTGGCATATCACACCTATTACTTATGCATTATTACTCGAGCTTAAAATCCCGGGGACGCTCGGAGTTCCTCAGTCGGCAATTTCACAAAATTGTCGCCGCCAACAGAACAAGCAGACAGTATATTCGGAATCATTTATTTGTTTTTTGACCCCTGAAGAGGAGAAAGGAGAAGCTGGAATACGACCGTGGATGTGCCAGGCGGCAGGGACCGACTCGAACTGATTTATCGACTCTACGATCGACATGCGCGCGATGTGCAAACTGCACAAAAGTTATAATTATGGTTGGTGTAATAAATATTGATATATTTTGTTACATTGTCCATAGAAACGGGCAAATATATTATTACGGAACCTAGTATAAGTTATTGTCAGCATGAGGAGATGGAAAAGGAGGAAGTCGGCTGTAAAAATTGAAAAATGTCCTTCAAGAAGAAACTTTTGCATCTAAGTTGTCTCGCATCTGTTCCTACTATGAATTGCTACCCCTATTTTTCAAACATAAAATAGTTTTTGTCTGTACGAAGTTTTTATTTGAAATGTATAACATTGTATTATGAATTTTTTTTACGCCTACGCAAATCAGTTGAATGGTGATTGAATGAAGTACACTCAAACCTGTTTTTGTGCGGTCTTATTTTGTGCAATTTTTTATTTGTGTGATTTGTTTTGTGTGTTATATGAAAATTTCAATCAAATTAATAATCAAATAAATAACTAGTAGATTTGATTGGCCATTTAGCTTATTCAATGTTTAATATGTGTCTCATCACATGACATAAGTAACGCATCAGCCGATTACATTGTATGTGTATTGAACTCTACAATCGTACATGGTCACTAAAAAAAAGTCAACTCTAAATGAGTGCAAGGTAGTATCTTCAAGTGATGAAAATGATATTGTACCAGTTTACCACAAGAGTATTCGCGTATTGTTAGACTACGATGGATAATGGTTATATGTTTTGAAAAGATTTGTATGTGTAAACTAAGTAAATATTTTAATAAAATATTTAAAAATGTTCACATGTGTATTTTCTAAATCAGATTCTAAACAGCTGCCAAGCCTCATGTCTTGATTTCGTTCAAAAAAGCAATTCCTAGTTATTTCGTACGATTTTGAGTTGTTTTCTACGTGAGACTTTTATGATGCGGTCCCTATCCACCGCACAAACACAGGTTTGAGTGTAGTTGCTCGACATGGATTGTAGACTGATTATTAATCTCCTTTTTTTCAGAACTATAATACACTTTTTTTCAGAGTTGTGGCACAATTCTTTTCCAAGTTATGAAATGGTTTTTGTCAGAATCATAATTTGTTTTATGCTGAAACAATCGACCAATCAATTAATGTTACGAAATCTTTATATGAAACAATTCAGATGTGAAAATTTTTTGTTGAAGAAATTTTTTTCTATTTATAATGCTAACACTTTCCTTTTCCATCTCTTTATACTAACAATAACTTATATTAGGTTCTGTAATATTTGATTCGCCTGTTTCTATGAACAATGCAACCAAATATATCAATATTTATCACACCAACAATGATTATATGTTTAGAACAGTTTGTAAATCGCATGCTTATTGATCATATAGTTAATAATTCTGGGCCAGCTGGTGCATCCCACCTGATACCTCTACGGTTGTATTACAGTTTTTCCTTGCTCTTCTTCAGGGGCCGTGGAACAAATTAATGATTCGAGGTTATACTAAATACATTAATAACTGGGTTATAAGAATAGTGTATGCATATAACCTAGTCTATAAATGATTCTCCTTGAATTATTATTATTATTGAATTACTAAATTACCTGCACACAGTTTTCGTACATACCTTTGTTTATGCATAATCATTGTATAAATTATAATAAAATTTTTTATTTCTTATTATGTAATTAACATTATTTGATGTTTTTGAATATAATAGCTATATTAACGTACTTGATTTGCAAAAGGATGAATTTAATTTGATTGCAGGACTTGCAATGATCTTCCTGACAGTGGTTAATTATATGCATTTCAAGTGAAAATAATATATGCATTACGTGTGCATACAGGTATTGTACGTGTTTCAGATGGAGACGTGTATTGTTTTCATTCGTAATAAATAGTGTTTGTATTTATATTCAGTTCGTGTTTCATCAATCTGCAATTCTCTATATAGCTCCTAATCTCACATATAAGTATAAATAATACAGTGGAAAATGCATGCATATTGTTACTGTGACTTTGTATACCACCGACTAGCTGAATGGTAGATTTTGGTATAAGTGCATGATCAAGCAAAACAGACTTGACAGTAAATGTGTTAAAATAAATGAATACATTTACAAAGTTAATCTCATTGATCACTTAATGCACAGTCATGTAACATGCTCGGGTATTTCTATGTTAGCAAAGAAGGTGTCTGCTCTTCTTTAAAGAATGAAGTATTTCGACTAAGTCACCAATGTCAAACTCACGTGGATGAGATGCAGCATGAGCTCCCGGCCCACTGCTTCATTACCATGGATGTTAGCGACATACTTCACATCTGGCTTGCCGATCATGTGCTCGTAAGGTGACGAGGAAATAACCATCACCCAGAGATCCCGACCTAATGGGCAGAAATATCGTCCTGATTGATAATTCTAATAAGCATATTTAAAATTTCGAAAAATATCTTTTAAAGTTGCAAAGAGATGTTCAAAAACCAGTTATTTTTTTAAACTTGAAACATGACTGGTCCTAATTCATAGACCTTATGATCAACATGCACATGATTTACAAATGGCACTGAAATTTATAATTCTGATTGTTATAATATACACCGACATATTTGATTAAATTATTCATAGAAACGTGTAAAATTAATATTATAGAGCCAAGTATAACGTATTGTTAATGTAAGAAGATGGAAAAGGAGTTGCTTATCTCTTAACATTAAAAGGATATGCTCTAAGAAGGAATTTGCTGCAGAGAATTATGACATATAACGATTTTGGAATAAGAATTGTTTTACCGATTGTTAAAATGTAAAATAAATTATGGTCCTTACAGGAACCATTACATGGTCCTGAAAGAGTGCATTATAGTTTTGAAAATAGCATGTGCACAACTACATGATTTAAGCCTCCTAATCAATTAATGTTATAAAATTGTTATCTATAATAACTCTGATACAAGTCTTCTTAATGCGTATTTTAACACTTTTAAAAGATAATAAACCCCGTTCCCATCTGTTTATACTGACAATAAGTCGTATTAGTTTCTATGATGTTACGCTTCCACATTTTTATGAGCAATACAACTAAATATATTGTTGCGCCGGGCACCCTCCGTGGTCGGAGGGCCTGCTCCTGCTGCCTCCCCGACGACTGGGACAAAAGAAGCTTGTTTATAAAAAGAGAGAAGGACAAGACTCCGAGAAGCGAAGACACGTTCTTTGGACTCTACTATTTCTGTACACTTTATAGTGATATTAAATAGTGGTTATTGAACATGAAATGTTGTGGTTCCCGCGGCTGTGCCTTTCGTTTTAGCAGGTCCGCGCTGAATTCGCAAGTGCATACCAGCTGGTCCACGCAGATTTCACCAGTCGCTTATCCGCTTTTCAGCGTTTACTTTGGTAAACATTCATGACCTTACTAACGTAACGTACTTATGAATTAGTAGATATATCATTTTCTATCCATTTCAGATGTATATATTCTTTGAAATTGTTCTTTTATGTCACCCAAACAAATACTATCATCTCTTTCAAGTTCAGCATTACGCACTATTGTACTTTGTTGACTCTGTCATTTAGCCATATTCTTTACAAAAAAAAATTATTTTATAAAAATGTAGAATTTAAAAATGCTTTCTAGTTATGTTACAATGTCGAACTGTACACCAAGGTTTGTTTGAAAAGACTAAAACGAAGATGTGAAGTTTAAGATGCATGGCTTATTTTAGATTTGCTATACTGTAGCTCTTATCTTATCTCATTTAGCCTACAATTGAGCCTACAAAAAGCGAAGTCAAGCCACACTCGAGATCAAATGCACCAGAATGAAAAGCGATGTCGAGTCACACTTGACATTGGACCGCAGAGGGTTAAGTATATAATAAATCTTAAGTCGCAAAAAAATTACATAAATCTAATATATATCAGATTATGTGTAAAAATTGTTATACATATATTAAAAAAAAAAAAAAATGATTAAACGTAAGAAAATATTACATGATTCAATTAGAAGCATCCATTCAATTTTTGAAGCTTGCCGCTTGTTGCATAATATTATTTAAATATGGAAGTATTGAAGTGAAAGTGTGGAGAAACATTGCAATAATGTGTTGGGTAGCCTGAATCGAGATGCAAATATGAACGAAATTAATAAAAACAATGAAAATTCAATACTCAGCAAATACTAAAATGACTTTTTACTATTTATAATCTACATTATGACACATTGAGTATATATTTCATCGTCATAATACACACAAGAGGATATGTAATGTATAAAGTACCCTATTGATTACAAGCCCGAAATTCTTGAAGAAATGTCTGTTAAAAAGAGTTAAAGGTAAAAAATAAGCAGTGGGGAATCAAAAAGGTTACCTTTTACGGATTTCCCAATGGAATAGAGTGCTGTCAGATTTTGAAATCGAAGGGAGGTTGTACGAAGGAAGCTGCTCATCTGTTCATAATTATGATAGGAGAAATCGATGGTATAGGGCTCCTCGTATCTGTGAAATCGTGGGTTGTGCTGCCTTTCTGTTGCCTTGGACCATGTGCATGCCAGAATGCTTCCAAGCATGCAAGCTTGAATCCACATCCTGCAAAATTCCAAAGATCATTTGTTCAGTGCTGTGTTTGAAATTAGCTATTCTCCTGTTGAATTATTATCCCCTTTAACATTTGTTACATACTTAGCATTTCTTTCTTACATTGCATGTTCACAGTTTAATAAGTACAGGAATTAATTTCTATATACGAATTAAACTGCACAAGCATTTATTGTTTGATAGTATTTTGACTGGGATATGAAATTTAAATAGTTTCAGCGTATTTGAAAATGACACAAATTTTATTTTTTGACACTGCTGGTTTCTAACTCTGTTTATAAAACACCAATTTCCAATAAAATGCTTTTTTTAATCATTTAAATTTAGTATACATATATGCATGCACCATAATATCATATTAGGAAACAAGCTTTCGCTGTTTTTGTTTTTTTAATATTTTTAGTTATATATGTTTGTTTATTAGGCTTTTCAATATTTTTTTATTATTTATTACATCAAATATAAATTTATGCTGTTATACCCTTTAGGTAATGCAGTTTCACGCTGACAAATACGAACATCTCCAACACTTTCTCTTCGAACTTAATCGTGGCGCAAGTGTTGTCTACGCGGCTATAAACCTCAACAGCGTCTACGGAAAAGAATTGATGATACAGACGGACCCATTAGTTTGTTCCACGACCCCTGCAGGGGGGCAAGGAGAAGCTAGAATACGACCGTGGCGGTGTCAGGCGACTGGGGCCAATCGGCTCAGATTTGTAGACTCTGTAATCGACACGCGCGCTATTTACAAACTGCGTTTTTGCATTAGGATTATTACAGATAATGATTTCGTAATATTAATTGATTGACTGGTGGTTCTAATGTAAAATAAATTGTTAGTTCAGTCAAGAACCGTGCCATAACCTTGAAAAGAACCATTTTACAACTCTGAGAAAGTGAAGTATAGCTTTGAAAACAAACAATTAATAATCAGTTCTCGCACAACTACATGATTTAATGCTTTTAATCGATAAATGTTACCAAATCGTTGTCTGTAATAATACTAATGCAAAAGTTCCTTCTTGAAGGACATCTTTCCAATTTTAAAAGGTAATTCGTTCTTTTCTCACCTTCTTGGACTAGCAATAAGTTATATCAGGCTCTGTAATATTGTATTTGCACATTTCTATGAATAATACAATTAAATATGCGAACGTGTATTGTAACAACAATAATTATACATTTCTGCGGAGTTTGTAAATAGCGCGTATGTTAATCACAGAGTCTATAAATCTGGACCAATTGGCCCCAGCCGCCTGATACCGCCACGGTCGATCCACGTGCTATTTACAAACTGTGCAGAAACGTATAATTATGGTTGTTATAAGTCATATTGACATATTTAATTCTATGATTTACAGAAACGTGCAAACAGAAAATTATGGAACTTAATATAATTTTTTACTAGTCCAAGAATGCGAGAAAAGAATGAATTATTTTAAAAAATTGAAAAAATATCTTTTAAGAAGAAACTTTTGCAACAGAGTTATTACGTATAACGAATTCGTAATATTAATCGATTAAAAAAATTTAAACAGGCAGTGGTGTGACACAGATCGTGGATCCATTCATAATTACTTCTTCCCAGGGTTTTTCAGAGCTTTTTCAGAGCTGGTGGTTCTTTTTAGAGCTATGGTACAGTTCTTGTTAGAATCACAATTCATTTTACTTTACAATAATCGGTGAAGTAATTAATGTTACGAAATCGTTATAGACAATAACTCTGATGCAATTTTTTTATTACTATAGATTTGGCATTCATAAATACCTCGATATTGTATAAAACATGCAAATGTGCAAAAATATTCAGAAAAAATGTCATATTCCAATTGGCTGAAAAAATTGTCGACGAAAACAAGACAAACCAATAAGGGATTTTTCTTCTATCAAATAGTTTTTCATAAATATGCAAGTCTTAGTAAATCGGTTATTGTAATAAAAATAGAAGTAATAGTATTTGTATGAAGCGTAAGAAGAACGTTTATAGAATATATTTACACAAAGTGGAATGTACTGCAGAAAATGCGCCGATTACTGTATATGGATAGGAGTAGTTTGTATAAGTCATTTTAATCTGTTAAAAGTGTATATGTAAATTATGTGTGATAATATTGTTTAACTACTGTTAAAGAGGATACTAAAAACAAATTTTCGAGATTTGAGCGCTCAATCATAATTTCGCGAAATCGATATTACGCATAAAAGATAATGCATGGTAAACGTATATCATCCGATTCTGCTGTACAATCACGGTCGACTATGCATGTCTTAAATCACTGTTAGCTAGTTAAACTCTTTGAACTGTGAATTTTTACCGCATCTTTCTTATTCGTCAGACCTCACCGACAGATTTCTATCCTTTTTTTTAAAATTAATTTTCGACATAGACTGCTCAGATCATTTAGCCTAGGACATACTGTTTATGGTAGGCTTCGAACCATTACAGCTACTGTATACATAACAAATGGAAAAATCAAGGGTGATTGCGGCAGGATTAAAAAATGGGTCTTCCGCGTGGAAAGCAGGGCTTTTATCTACTACACCATCGTGGTTCTTTGGATATTTTTACTTTTTCTGTCAATTAAAACTATTCTTAAAAATGAGGACATCCAAATCAAGAAAAAGTTATTAAAGCCTTTGAAATGTTTTCATACTTTAAAAATGTAGAGTTTTATAAAATTGGCATATTTGATTTCCATAATCGTCGGCGGAGAAAAGTAGTAAAATATGGTCCTTATTTTGATTAATTACATTTAGAATGTAGAAGATATTGTATATTTTTTTTATTACTAATTTGGCAATTTCATGTGTCACATCCTAATACTGTTCACCATTACAGTATAGCACATATAACAAACAAGTAACCTATATATTTTGACATTCAAGTTTTTTTTTTCTTTATAACAGGTGTCGACCTTTAAAATCATTAGCTTAACATTCTTGTTTGTAAGTTTCATTGTTGAAGGGGTTGTTAATAGAATCCCATAGAGAATGAAAACGAGGGGAAGGAGTAGCCAATACAAGAGTAATAAACACAGTAGAAAGGGCTGTCACGGGCCACTTATCTTCGCTTAAAACAGGGGTAAGGAGCAGTCGTGATCGGACGAAATGTCAGGCGCCCCAAATAGAATTACTGTTATTAAATATTTATTGTCACGAAACTAGGTGATTTATTAGCTGCTCATGATACAAAGCAAGACGCCGTTTGTTTCGAATATAGTCTTGAATTACCCTAATAAAAATTTGTACGTCTTCCTAGTCAAAACTTAGCTATTATATTATATCTCTTTAAATGTGCAAATCAGTCCACTGCCTTTACATTTTTTACATGAAATTCCGTTTTAGATTCAAATGTTTTGTAAACGGAGATAAAGGTATCTTTCTATTCGAAAATGATGTTGATTGTTTGGATGATCAAAACGTATTTAATATTTTCGTGGGACAAGAATTCGGTTTCTTTGGAAAGCACCGAATTAATTTGCACGCCATGACAAACTTTAATATTTTCATTGCTCACATCAAAACATGCCCTTTCAGATCTGTATTTATTGCATACATAACTTATTTAATAAACATATCAATGGAAAGATTCGAAAAAGTAAACAATGCTAGAATTTTTTAAAGCTTTGTTTGGTTTTTCCGTAACATTTTATTTTTGAAAATATGATTTACTTAACTATACGTGTTGACACACACACACATGCGCGCGTGCGCGCGCGCGCGTGGATGTATGTATGTATGTATGTGTTAGGTGAGCGTAAAAATCAGTACTCAATTTTATTTATTTAGTTATTATTTAGTCAGTGTTTTAATCCGAAATCAGACACGAACTTTTGGACTGACCAAATACATTATATGTAGATCATAAATTCATACAGATTCGCATATTTGCGTTAGTATACATACATAGTTATGTTTCTATAAAAAATAAACTTTATATCCTCTGCTTCATCAAAACGGCACAGTATTGATCATCACTCCGACCGGATGGCACAAGTCATGACACTAACGCTGTACAGATATAGCACAAGTCACGTTCTTTTTTTTGTTTGTAAGACAGAACAAGTCAAATTGTTAAGCTCGATCTTTCGATCTTACTGTAGAAAATCCTTCTTTGGACAATGGGAAAGAAGGTAAATCTCAAAAAAGTGCGTGCACACGCGATGTTAACTGGCGCAAAACTGTCCAAGAAATAAAGAGGAATTTCTTTCGTAAAACTTTCTCCTGCTTTTTCTTCACGCCATGAAAAGGTGCGCGTGGGAGCGCGTCTCCATTCGTCCTCCGCAAGTCGGTCAGGTTCCTGTGTCCCAGTGACGTATCAAATTCTACGTCACCACCGGTTATCATCTTTGATGCCATTTTTGACCAATGACGATTTTCACTAATGATGATTCACAGTTATTTGAACACACTGTCCTGTATTCTAAGAGATTACAATATGGTGTATTATACTTTGCTGGGATATTACTGTGTATAAAATAGTTATTACTATTTATTACATCGCACGAAGTCGGTCATATTTTTCTGCTCCAGTGGCGCATGAAAGTGCTATGGCACCGTTTTCGACAGCATTTTTGATCCTGATCGACCACAATTTTTGCGACCGAAAGTTATAGTATTTTGTTGGGATATATAGTATGCTACTATTTATTATATCCACCCGAATGTTGGTCAGGTTCTCCTGTCCCAGTAATGTATCAAGTCTCTATGTCTCCACAGATCAGCATCTTCGACGCTACTTCCCATCACGACTAATTATTATCTTTAGTACCGACGACGCACTATTATTTGGACTTACTATATTTTGTTTTAATAGATTCTAATATACGGTATTGCATTCTACTGGGATGCAATGTACTGTACTGCACAAGGACTTAGTATATTTAATTATCGATACTCTAGTAAATATTAAATACTATACATTTCTTAAATTATGTTAAGCATGGCCGACATTTCCTTGTTTTACTAAAAGTATATTATGAACACTAATGTATTCTATCACTAATATATTCGGTACTTCGATCATCGAGTTTTGCCACCTCGTAACATAACGTCTCAGCAATCGTGCGGAGGTGTTAAGTTTCGGTCGATAGATCTAGAATTGAATCATAACACTATATCCACAATTGCTCTTTTCAAACGTGTTTGAAACTATTCCACAGGTCAACGATCTAGGCTACATTACGAACAATTTCTGGGACACTGTATCCGGTGTCCTTTATCTGGGATTTGAAGACTACTTTGCCATCGCTTCATTTTGTCCCTTTTTGGCTAAAATTTATTACGTTAGAAATCTTAGGCATTTTCGGTCAGTATCTGGAATATACGCATTGTGCTAAATTAACGGAAACTGTCAAAATACGTTAGAATTATTGCCCATAGTTGCAGCATTAAACAAACGCGCGTGCGCACACAATAAAAAATTCTTAATTGTAGAGATATTAAAGGTTAACAATAAAAAAATGATTACACATGTTCTTGTACTTACTTTATGTACTTACTTTAAATAGTGATTGAGCTTAGAGAGTAATATAGACTGTGAAAGATGTAAAAGCATTGAAGCTATACGGGCTGACGTGCATCGAAATTGAGGTGAATTACATTGAAAAATAAAAGAAACTTAAAAGTAGTTATAATTAGACCGCGAACTTTTTAAAATGCGTAAGGGTTTCTTTTTTTTCATAAAGTAATTTTCGGCACCAACTGCTAAGATCATTTAGCCAAGGATCTACTAATTAAGTTAGATTTCAAACCACCAGAGCTACGGTATACATATTATATGGAAAAATCAGAGATAATGGACAGAATTCAAACTCGGCCCTCCCGCGTGAATGTCCTAGTTTCTGTCCACCATACCACTGTAGATTCCTGCGTAACATGTTAATGAATTCAAAATATTTGTTACTAAACTCCGGTAAACCTCAGCGGCGCGTTTTTGTGTCCACGTCTTTGATTATATAATAGTTAATTGAAAATACCAATTTATATTGATAATTAATGTATCATTCTGAGCCAACAACCTCATAAAAATTTTATTGTAGATTAACCACGATAGTCTTGTTCCACGTGAAAGTAGCAGTGAGGAAGGGGAAAAACCAACGACAAGGTGAACTCTCTCTATTCAAGGTCGATTGATAAATTAAGAACCTTCTTGTAACCCCGTTTCTTATTAAATAGATATGGGCAATTTCCAACTCGCAAGCCGGATTCGGCTGTGTACTTCTTTTGATTCGACCATGATCTATTTCGTGGACGAAAATCACAAAAATTCTGTTCGATTTATCTTAACTAACACTCACGTGAATATTATTAGTTTCATGTTTAAGTAGAAGCCAAATATTTTTATGCCCTTCATTATATCATAAAATTTCTGTGAAATTTTATACAAAAATGTTATATTATAAATAAGTTATATATGAAATAGAAACTAGTTTTAATCCATCTGATATTAATTTATTTTATTTAATAGTTTAGTTAGAGAGTAGGCATTTGCGGTTACGTCAAAGAGGATACGTGCATATTTTAGTTGTGTTATCTATAATTTCATTCTACAAAATATATTTTTCTATTTTTCTTAGGTGTTTGTAAATATAATTTATGTTACGGCTATATTTTATCTTATAAAAGATATATTATGAGATAGTATCAATTATTCTTAGGTATTTAGTTTTGTGGTAAATACATTTTATTAAAATATTTGTTTATCAATATTATAAATTATAAATATGTGCAATTTTTTAAATATAAAGTGTCTCCATAAGAATATGAATTTTGAATCGTGCATCATTTCAGTCTGTTAAACGTTTAATTAGCTCTATTTTATAGTTATAAATAGTTGTAGCGATTGATGTAGGGAAATAACGGCGAACTCGCAGGTAGTACACACAGAATCAGTAATTTGTTCCCCGATCCCTGAAGGGGGGCAAGGAGAAGCTGGAATGCGACCGTGGCGGTGTCAGGCAGCTGGGTCCAATTGGTCCAGATTCATAGGCTCTGTGATCGACATACGCGCTATTTACAAACTCCGCAAAAATGCATAATTATCATTGTTACAATACACGTTGGCATATTTAATTGTATTATTCATAGAAACGTGCAAATACAATAT
>JBCFXI010001772.1:0-40502 GCA_038496175.1 Ampulex compressa
CTGAACCCCCCCCACCGCCCCCGCCCTCCCACCCCTCAACCCCCACCCGTTCTACTCTTTTTCTTTCTTCCTTTCTCAAACACGGTTATATATACACATATACATATACATATATAAATAATGCAGGATGGTTGTGGCCTGCCACGCGTAGGTGCCAACGAGCTGAACTACGACTGATCGCGGGCAGACGTCGTTCTTATTTCGGTTCGAATGCACCGTTTCGTTGGCTTCACCGGCAGAGCGAGGAGGGAAAGGATCCGGGCGGTCCTTTCTCGTTTACCTCTCCTTCGGATCGTGGGTATATGATCGACGTGAATGGCGGAGAATGAGAGAGAGAGAGAGAGAGAGAGAGAGAGAGAGAGAGAGTATAGTAGGTTGGTGGCATTGTTGTGAGTTTAATGGACGGTTAAGGATGGATTCTTCCTGGCCGTGGAGGTGTCCCATATCAGCGATCATATCCGACTTAAGATCGGAAACTCGATGCTCCCTGAGATGCTATTACGCGCGGTTGATCGACTTTATCGATTTCGAAGTCTGGAGACGCGTATTTAATTCCGAGATTGGAAGTTCTCGACGAGGCGAATTAACTTTCGATTCGTGGCTCGATCATCCAGGGCTATGATATTTCTTCGCGACGTTTATGATTTTTAATAGTATTTTGCATCTGCGAATACTGGTATATTTTCGTATTCGTCTAAGTTTAAAGGAACGATTTGTCGTGTTGTAAATCTAACTGTGATTCGAACGATAGATTTGCGTGTCTTTTGAGACGTATATCGGGTATCGACATCGTTAATTTTGTATTTAATCTCGCCTATCAGGAATCACGCTTTTGTCTAAAACTAGATGTGCCCGAGTAATGCGAAATTCCGTGAATTCCATCGGATTCCGAACCGGAATCCGGGTCAAATTCCGAGTCACCGCATTCGGGGAGCATTGATCGGTTTCCGATCTGCCAGTGGAAATCGAGTTGAAATTAGAAGCAAGCGCGGAGAAGCATTTGGTTCGATCGCATCGCTCGGCTGTTATGACGAGAAACGAGAAAAGTTGGAAGTCTGACAATAAACGATCGTCGCGAGACAGGGTCGAATCATCGAATCACGAGAGACGCGATCGTGCGTGTGTAATTAAACCACGCATGAAAGCCACGCAATTGGTTCGGTCATCGAAACTGCAACATCGAGGCTATCGATCGAAAAAAAAAGTCATTCGCTTGAAACAACGAGGAAGAATTTACGATTCGTACCTTATCTCACGAAGATCACGTTTGAACTCGCGTTCAAACACGATGGGCGTTTTGCGTCTGATAAAAGAAAAATGGAGGAGGGTAAAAGCGTGGATCGAAAAAGGGAAACCAGAGCTCACTGGGATCGCAAGTAACCATCGAAATTGAAGTGTCAACGAGACGTGCAAGATACCTACATTTTTCCCTTATTAAACTTTCGGTAACGTGGCGTATTACGTGTTAGTAGAAAAAGGCAACGCTGGTCAGACTCGCCTGGACCCGATTCTACTCGATCCATCGGGTTCCACGAAGCGCGAGGCCTCGTGAAATTCGGCTCGATCGATCGTGAGGTAGTCCTGGCGGGGGGAAGATAATTTGCCAGCTATCGTTGGTAGAGCCTGAGGAAGGCAATGTCTGAGAAGAGCGACAGCGCCGAAAGGAGCGAGTAAATAAAATTAGAGATCAAACGACACTCCTCTATCATCGACGACGCTCGAGGAATGGTCGGTCAAAATTACGAAGCGTTGGTCGTTTGTTCGCGAGATTCTCCTGCGTTAGAACTGAAAACTCGACGACGTCGATTTTCTGCACAACTTTGTTTTTCGCCCTCGGAAACTCATTCGAAGCTCGGGCACCCGGGCACGGTCATGATGATGTTAATAGGATTATTGTGACGGCTGAAGTGTAATCGAGGTGGACGTAGAGCGTTTGCGAATCGCGCGACACGAGAAGACTTCGGATGGCTATACGTCGAGGAATCGCGCAAAGGTTTCTGAGGAAACATCCATTATACAGATGCCCCTTTATCGAAAATGCGAAACTACTTGATTTACATAAACGTTCGGAGGATCGCACGCTATCCGCGCGTTGCATCGACCCGAACGATCGATAATTCCGAACGACCCTCCTTTCGATTGGCGAACCTAATTACTCCCTCAAATCTCTTTGATCTTTGCACCGCAAAAGAAATTGCCAAGGTACTCCCTAAGGGTCTTACGGGACGAATATTTCACAAACGCATTACTTCTTCGACTTCCTTAACGAGCGATTAAGTTTGCACCGTTCCCAAGTCAACAAAAAGAAAAGAAACGTGCGATTGAAGTTTACGATACGACTCGGTCATTTGCCTTAAGATCTTGGAGATGTCGATGCTCGAATTTCCGATCGGACAGAGGGACGTATGCCGGTTTACGTTCCTGCATCTGCAAACTCGAGTGGCGCAGGTTTATCCACCGAATCGTCGACACACGACGATCGATCCCTCGAAGCGGTACTCGGAAGTGAAGCTTCCAAAACGTTCCCGAGCGAGCCAAGCGGTCGTTTACGTTCGACCTTGAATAACACGAACATCGAAGGACAACGAGCATCGATTCGGCGTCAATTATCGAGGATACAGGCGTTTGCACGATTGCTTCAGCCGTCACCCGGCGTTAAACCTACTAGGCAAGCTGACCTCTGTACATAAAGAAGTAATAAAAAAATAATATATATATATATATTATTGACTCTGTAATGAGGTGTAATGTACGCGTTACTTATTCGTGTGAACTCAATATGGTGTACGGCTCTCTGAACCGGGAGCGGCGCCGGGAAACGCAAAAACAGTCCGCGGCACCGTGCACAGGATCGAGAATAAAGGCCCTTGACACGTTCCCCGCGACAAAGATATTCGATGTACTTACTATATGTCGCCCGCTGTAATTAATATCCTTATTAAAGGCACGTCGCGATTCAAACCTGAAGAACGCTGATAGGATTCGTACTACAGACTGTAACGAGTAAATTCCATCACCGCCATATTTCCCGCCAATACTGCATCATGTTCATTCGATCGGCATATTTTCTAATCGTTTCACCATAATAAATTACCCGTTCTATTTTACAAAGGGAATCGAAGTTTACAATGATGCGTACGAAGGAAGTATAGGACACTTGTGATGCTCGTCTCTGGATGATGCGTTTAAAATCACGCGATAAGGATTCAATACTTTGTACAGCGTCTTTGAGAATTGCGTAGACAAGGTGCTATTCCAAAATCTTCATAATGAAATTCGCGTGTCAAAATTCGGTCGTCGGTCATCGATCAGCCACGTAGCGTGGAGCGTGTTAACGGCGAGCGAAGGGACGACAGCATCCTTGAGCGATCGGAAACGAAAAGAGGGAGAAAGCGAGCCGATAGAACATCGAGAGAATCGTAAGAGCGGATCGTCGATATCGATTGGACGAGTGCGAGAGAGAAGGAGAGCGAGAAGAGGGAAGAGGGACGATTTTAATCGTTAGAAATGTACGCCGGCGACCGCGGGCGCCTGTATGTATGTATTGTACCGTATGTAAACTATATTATATATACATATATATATGCCTAATATTAATAATGACGATATTAACGATAACAATAATCTATCAAACACACAACACGTGGAACTTACTTCGCAGGCGTTATGTTGACCGTTTATAAGGACAGCCGTTCCCTAAGTAAGCTATCCAATCGTAGCAGAAGCCAATAATGGATGTTTCCGCGACCGAAGCTAGGCCGCGTATATGTTCGCTGTTGCGTGTATGTGTGCACTGTTAAGGAGGTAGCTGGGTTGGGAATGGGGAGCGAGGTGGGAGCAGAGAGAAAGGAAAGCAGGGATGAAAAACGAGGGGCGGGATCCAAGAGCTGCGATGTTTTAAAAGCCGGTTGCAATCCGTAGAGAGTACTCGGTTTAGATATAAAGTGTTCGTCGCGGTCGAGGCGGGAGGGTGGAAGGCGGAGAGCGAGAGCGAGAGATATCTAAAGAGAGAGAGAAAGAGCGAGAGATACATAGATAGAGAGAAAGAGAGAGAGAGAGAGAGAGAGCGAGCGAGAAAGAGAGAAAGAGAGAAAGAAAGAGAGAGCGAGAGAATGGTGGTGCGCAGGTGGGTTTTGCGACACGTGTACAAATCACCGAGAACAACTCGAAGGACCAATTCGGATCGTCGGCAGTCGCGCCTATCGCGGCTCTAATCGGCCAGGAGTTTAATTAGAGTTACCCGACCGCTTCACCACTACTGCCTATCCTCACTTTTTCGAACGGGTCGTCCGTAGCAAGGCTGCAGAATATTTTTCGACGGGTCTTCCAGATCGATCGCTCGTTTTAATGGCCGCCCGCTAACACACTTGTCCACGAAGAAAGAGATTATCGAGTGTTTCAAATAAACGAGGAAATGGACGTTCATGGGGGCTCGTCTACTTCTTTTCTCATTTTGTTTCGACGGCGCGATTACGACGAGATCGGCGAGTTCCTGGGGCTGGGAGGGGGCAGAGTTTGCACGATGTTGGCTGGAAGGACGGAAGTAATGGATAATCACCCGTAGAATAATAGCGTTTGTCGCCGTAGCTTCCAATCTGTGCCTCTCGAAGAGCTCGTTATAGAAATTAGGGATTTTCTACAGGAGTTATGATTTGTCGCGTCAAGCGAATGGTTTGTGTCACATTATGTAGATAGTGTACGTTATAATATAGTTTATTGACCATTGGAGGGCAATGAGCATGGTTCGACGTATACCGATGGATAATTTAATAATAATAAATCATTGTATTATTGTACCATTGTCCTTAATGGCAATGCTCATTTATGTTTTATTTAGCGTGTACCAAGGTAGTTTGCAGCCGAGTAGATGAACTTAGATGCGACTGGTAGATATTTTAACCGCATAGAATTCAGGTTGCGAAAGAATATTAGAATGTTCCCTATCGGTTTTGCTTTTCGTCCAGCCTATTGTTTATTCGCTTGTATGCGTAAATCGCGTTATTTTTATAGAGAACGATCTTCGCGAAGAAGCGACCGTGATTTGGATGTTTATTACAGATGGCTGCGAGTTTCAACGTTCGTTAATTACGACAGGTAAGATATTCGTCCAATATTTTTCATTTACCCGAGTATTCTTCTTATTAATATCCTAATGGCTCGGCTATTTAATTACGGAGGAATATACTTCTGCTTGATCGATCGTCGCAGAAGTTTCCTCGAGCACGAATTTGTCCGCCAGAGTGGCAATTTCACAAATGTTCCTCTTAATATCGCGATCTAATACCTGGGAGACCGGTACTAATCGTCGGTGCTTGTGTCTGGTTTCTGAAATTAGCTTGTCTCTGTCATAATTCGTTACCGTCCGCTTTTTTTTTCCCTTCAAAGGCGCGTTATCCTTCCCAACGGCTGCTTTTAGCCGCGTCGCAAAAGGGGCAATGCTGCAGAGTTATTTTAAACTCGACGCCAGATAATAATTGTGCGCTGCTGAGTATTTGTCTACGTACGAATAAGCAGATTGGTTGCGATTAAATTCTTTGAATCAAATCACCGATTGATACGTTGGAATTATTGTGCGAACAGAATTTTTAATACTACATTTTAAGTTACAGAGCGTCTCCAAAAATATGTACTGTCTTTGGCTATCATTCTTTTTCTTAATGAATTTGATTTAAAATCGTGGCTGAAACTTTGCTCGAACGAGTGTATATATATATATTTTTTTTTATACTTTATATCAGTAATTTTATCATCAAACGTTGAGTTTATACGCCCCGTTGTAACACGATTAAACATGTTTTCCGAACTAAAGTTAACGCAGTGAGGAGTGGAGTGCAGCGTTATTAGATTGCGCGATGCAACTTAGGGAATTAGTTTGCAGAGCGCATCCATGAAATACTTTTTTTATATTCCCTGAGAAATTAAATGTAAACCTCGTATTCTCGCGTTATACGCGAATTCGCGAATAAGGTAAAACATTTCCCGGAGGCGAGGGTGGAAAAATAGCTCGTGTTGGGTAAAAAAATGACATACCCCGTGGCCTAGATATAAGAGTGTCACCTGCTGAGAAAACACGTAATTTGGCCTATCACGCAGTCGACAACATTTTTAGGAGGAAGAAATAAAACCGCGAACTGGAACATGCAACGTATCCGAACCACGAAATCGCATGTCGCGAGAGGAAAATTGAAAACACACAAACTTCGTACCAACGTTAATCTGACAACTTCCAAATTCAATCGCAACCTCCTTATTTCTAAGCCTAGAGAGTTTCTCTAAGCCGAGGTACGATTTAAACTCGACCTTAATACATAAATCGGAATATCGTCTCTTTACAGCAGTACAATAAATTACATCGCTTAAAAGAAAAAGCACTGATAACCGTTCAAAAATCACAGAAGTCTCGATAATAAACATAACGATATCCAAGCTATACCGATCGATAACGCGTGCCAATAATTACACATTTCACGTCTCGAAACAACATTATATCGGTACACGAAATTGGACCGAGGCGTACACAATTATAGCGTAACCACCTCAAGAGAAATTAATAGCGACGTTTGGCAACCTGCAAGAGCAATTACACCCTCTTGGAATTCGACATAACGGTGTGTCGAAACGCCAAAGGTGTTCACGGACGCGAGCCGCTTATCCGTAAGGCGATCCTGATCGCTAATTCGGTAAGCCAGGGTGTGCGCTTAAAGGCAAAGAGGAGAATCGTCGGTCCCTGCCCTTGAACGTCCAAAAACCGATACCGCGCCGCCAAAAATAGCCTCCTTGGCAGTAGACTAGAAACAGAAAGGCCTCGTTTGTATCCAGGTAAAATCTGGCGGCCGCGTCTTTTCTTGGCCGTTGGTACCGACACGTATATTCGGGTACGTTTGCCCTGGCAGGCTGTTGGCACATTCGTCGCGTAAAAACGTGACGTACTGGCCGCGATGATGCACGCCGGATCCGCGGATCCTCTTTGTTGCTTGTCGCGAAATACTTGGCACGCCTCGCGGAAGATGGATTTCCTCGGCAATTTGGAGCCGAGTATCGTCGCCCCTCTTTGGCACGGATCGATCCAGAAAAATGCCGATGATGGCGAATAATCGACCAACTTGGACATCCCGCTATGCCTATCGTCTCACGTGTTTTTTTTGGTATTCAAGGCTATTTAAGGAGGTTGAGGATAATTAGCTTAGAGCGATCATTGGCTATAGAGCTCAAGATATAAATGCACCGTGTAAAAGCTTGAGGTTTTTATTTATTGAAGAGTGTCATTTTTTTTATAGTTTTTTGAATTAAATTGGTTCTGAATTGATCTGCAAGATTCTTATTCGTGAAATGAGTATCGGTGTCTTGATTAAATAACGTAACTGTAAACTTCTATATAACGTACTAGAATATCGCAAAGAGCGTTTGTAAGAAGAAATGCTACATTTTATTGGTACACCTTTCGGAGGAATGCCTGCGTTATTTGACTGCAAAGATACGAGTCCTGTAAGATTCCTGTTGTCTTTATATTACCAGAGGGAAACGTCGCGCGTCAGCCAGAACGTTTGATAGTACGAAATTGCAATATTTTCGCAATTTCGCGTTACTCCTTTCTTGCTTTATACTCATCCACGTGCGCGTTATTAACGCGCGAATGTGCGCCACGAAGAAACATTTTCGATGTCTTGGGATATCGCTTTTCCCAGCAAGGAAAGGGTCTCCTGGAAAAATCAAGTCGGCCCAGCAAATTGGGGGTCGAAGGAATCGCTCCGTAACCGGCGTCTCCGACGGGATGAAGTTGGAAAAGGGTAACGACGAAATTTCAATAAAACTTTATCGGACGACATAAATTTTTTCGTGCCCACGCTCGATCGATCCTTCACCCGCGGCGTTTGCGCCTTCGCAAAATAACGTTGGCCAAATATCGTTAGCGTTTAGACGCGGCGCAAATTCGAAAGGCAAACACGTTCAACGTATTTGTCATCATAGAAATTGTAATTTATGCCGCCACGTGTTTATGCGCTGTTAAGCTCATAATATTTTGCGCTACTCGGTGAGCATATTTATTATGAAAATAAATATGAACCGAAGAAAGATCGTCTGGGCTGTCACGACACGGTTCTTGGTGATACAAATGCGTGCATCGAAGTTGCTATGCATCTTATGCGAATTATGATATATTGCTAAACGCGGAAGCTCGCGTTTTTTCTAACATCGGAGCTCTGTAAATATTACACGCAGTTTTTCTAAAGTCACTCGTATATGCATACACATATACATACATACACGTAACACAGTGACCGCGTTTAGTAATTCAAACATTCCGGGAAAGCATCTGGAGATTTCCAAACCTGAGATTGATATACACACACGCATACCATTGAACAGGCAAATTCCAGGCGCCAATAAAATTATTTATTAAAATACCCTAACACGATAAGAGCACAAATATTACATTTTTATGTAATACCGCCAGAATTTATTAAAATACCCCATACTACGGTACGAGTCTCTCAAAGATGGTGTTACCAAAAATAAATATTAAACCTTGGTTCGGGTAGGAGCCGGAGCCGATATCGTCAAAGAGTAGACCAAACGAAATTTAGCGCGCCACCCTTTCATATATACATATCTGAGAACGGCAGTGGGTATCGAAGAAACGTACATTTGATTAAACCGGAATTCAATTACGTTAAGCAAATTTCAAGTGCATTCCCCCGTGGAATATTAAATCCCCACGATCCACACATACTTTCCACTGTCGAACTTCAATCATTTCGAATAAATATTGCACTCGCGGTGCGTAGGAATCCGTTGTCATGGCCCCCTTCCAACCGCCGTACGTTCGACACCGAGGATAAGGGGATTTAGAATATTTTCGCTGGGCGAAAACAAACAGGATCGTCGTGGCAAAACGGGATATGATTGACGTAAAACAAGGTGGAATTAACGAATCGTATAAGGGTGGCTCATCCCGCTGGACCGATTGCCGTCATAAAAAGGCGACGGTTAATGCCCAGGGATGTAGGGTAAAGCGATTAATATTAACTTTAACGCGATCATTTTTTCCAGCCGCTCATTCCAGGGCGGAACGCTTTGACACACGCGATATCGCCACGGGCGTTAATGCGGATATTCACGGCCGAATTATTCGTCCAAATGGTATAATCGTGGCAAAAGACTACGGTGTACTTCCTGTAAAATTCATATTAATCGCAACGATGTATGGCGCGCGGTAATGAAAATAAACCGATGCAATAATACGGCGGTTTGTAACGAGTGGAGTAAAATCGGCCGGCCGCGGTTTGCTTTATAAAGAATAGGCGTGCAATAATCGCGACGCGAATGAAAATGGAATCCGTGTAATGAAGATACGTTGTAAATGTCCAAGGGCAAAATCGGGTAGTATCACGTTTAATTTCTGATTTAATCTGTTTCCTCAATTATTTCCTATTTAGTTTTGTACTTTTCAAAGACATTTAAATACAAAGGTGGTAGAAACTTGGCTTCGCGCATACTGCTAG
Source organism: Ampulex compressa (assembly GCA_038496175.1). Taxonomy (NCBI): domain Eukaryota; kingdom Metazoa; phylum Arthropoda; class Insecta; order Hymenoptera; family Ampulicidae; genus Ampulex; species Ampulex compressa. The sequence continues at coordinate 9,504 of JBCFXI010001772.1, forward strand.
TACTCCGTATTTTTCAAGCAGAATTTTCCAACCATTCGCAGCCAATTTGCTCGTTATTTCTCGCAATCGGAAAAGTATATTTGATCGGGAGGAATAGCGATTGGCCAAGTTTCACCGCGAGGAGCTCGCTGCTACCGGAGACCCGCACTCCACGTAACGAGCAATTTTAACGTTTACTCGGATCAAGAGGCGATTGGTGTTGGGAACAGGCCGAAAGAAGAGATAGAAAGATAGATAGATATTCGCGGTTACTTCTTAAGTCTAAAACTAATTACAATAACGTGATTAGGGAGGAAGGGAATTTGTCTGGGTTGGAAGAAGGGGAGAACGAGGGGTTTCGCTGCGCGACGCGTGGAATTCTTCACAGGGAATCGTGTGTTCGCCAGAAACAAGGGGACGAGCGGACGAGAAATGCATACAGCCTCGAGCCAAGGTGGCAAACCAGACACAACAGCTAGCAGCTCCACCAGGAAAACCGTCGAGGACGGCTGACCATGCCCGTGACACGGATCAAGGCATCTGGTTCCATTGCACAGGTCCAGCGGAAGCGTCTGGCAAAGCTCGATTCGAGTAAGAAAACCCGACTTTATGCTTTTATTTTATTACGAAACGTGTACAAAGAATACACGTGAAAATTAAGAAATTTCCTACTTTCCAAAGCTGCTGATATCTGTTACGATCAGAAAGTACTCTTATATAGAAATGTATCTCAAGTGTCTTTGAATTATAACTTATTCTCGCAATACGATTTTTGGGAATTATCAAAAACTGCGATGAAAAATATCGTTAGAATAATGAATTAAAAACAAATATTACTCGAATCTGTACTAATATTTGTGCATGTGGTAGTTAAATAACTAATATACGTCGTATTAATTACCTCCGTCCTATTAGACGAGTAATTATCGGTAACAGCTTGTAAATCAAACTATTCTGACGGGACGAATCGGCTGTTATCGAAATTGAGAAGATAGGAAGCGTCACTGTTATGCGCGCATGTGGATCGATCGATGGCAGACGATGGTCAAAAGGACTTGATGTATAGAATTATGCCAGGATCGCGTTAACTGGGGCACTATTCGACGTTAAGTGCTGCCTCAAAGTGCATTACCCGTGCAACGCTTTCAACTTGGCTTCTCGTCATATGGGACAGGCTGCGATCTCCGCCTGAAAATTTCTCGCTGCACGATTTTGATCCTTTGCACCCAACAATGCGCGTACGTAATCCATGCAACTCGATCTGCGAATTAACGGGAGATTGCGGACGAAATATCCACGGAACTACTTTCTTATTCACGTACTAAATACACCTTCTTATTGACGTACGTCAGACTAACGAGTCTCGCAGGCGCTCCGCGAGAAACCGCGCTTTAAGCTCTCGATGGAAAACTCATCGATCACGGATGAAGAGAACGGCGCTCGACTTTCCTTCGTCCCAATTTGTCAGGTTTGCCGATCGAGAGCTTTGTCGAGGCTCGACGGGGAAGGAAGGAGGGCCGAGTTCCCGAGGAAGTTATGCAGGTTGGCCTCGTGCGCCTGGAAGGGGGATCGTCGGTGTGGCGCACGTTAAGCGACGCAGGTGGAATTTTAAATAGCGCCAATCTCGCGACTTGGCCTCCATTAAACGAGCCTTTAAGGAGGATGATTAGGTCCTGAATTCTCATCGGCGTTCGGGAGTTAATGAACTTGTCAGGAAGACGAACGACGCAGGTAAAACAGTGGTCGTTATCGCCGATTCAGAGAGAACTGGGTCAGACTAGAGGCGTTATGACATTGTACGGAAGCCGGAGGATGATGCGAGCTGAAATTGCGATCCGTGTCGAACGACGAAATTGTATCGTACGTGTCAATATTTATTAGGCACCCCGGGGCGGTAGTTATCGGTTCTTTGAAGCAATTCCATTTGGTGGAAGGCAGAGCAAGCACGGCGGCGTGTTTAGGCAAATGAGATTTATTGGGGCTCGAAAATGATAAGGTAAATACAGGGTAACGAAGGGCGGCCGGAAAATGATCGTGCGCTTTGCTTTGATACGCGATACGAGAGGGGAAATCAAGGGTTTCGAGATGAAATGCTGGAAAGATTGGCTGAAAAATTCGAGAGGCCGGTAATTTGTTTTCATTGCAACTATGTTTCGGGTGAATCAGAATTATTGGAGCTCGAAGCTGATAAAGTACGAGCATTTGGAGGATCCTCGAAGAGCCGTTGCGTGTCTTACTTGGCGTTGGTGAACGAAGAATGATTTCGTGTAACGGATACGCAAAGTAAATAATGAAAATTGTTCCGAAATTACAATACTTTGATTTTCACCCTAATCGATAAATGAATACAGTTTCGTGATTCAAATTAAAGACAGGTAATGCTTTATAACGGTTCTTATTTTTTCTAATCAAATTTGCACCTTTTATTTACGATCGAGTTTCACTGCGTAACCAAAAATTACAAGCTAATTATATAAGACTAATTAAATACGCTTCCGCTATCTTTAAAAAGCGTATACATAATGTCTTCTATTTAAGAGAATGTTAAATTAACGATTAAATGGAGTATCTTCAAAAATACGTGTATCGATCGATTACCAATAATAAAACCGGTAACGTTATCGCGCAAGTTTCATCATAAATTACCAAGACAGGTTGCCGAAATAACAGAAAAACTTCAGGCTCCGATTGTCATTAAATTCTCCTAGGAGACTAGAATGTGTTCCTCCTCTCGCGAAAACTTCGACCATTAATCACGATGAAATTAGGGTCTTGATAGTGCCGCCTACCTATGCCGCTTCTCAAGACTGTCGACCCCTCCTCTTGACGAATAACAGAAACTCACTCCGCTGGCTGGAATCGATACCAAAGTCCGTCTTTCGCGCTCGACAAGATAAAAAATATCCCTCGCCGCCTGGCGCTCCTTTCCTACAGTTCCAATCTTGGGGAACACGTGTCGCCGCACGTGGCTGAAAATGAACCATTGACTGTCCAACTTCTCCCCTTCTCTCGCACTGCTTGTTTCTCCAACGGCATCCAGCGAATGTTCGTCATAATATTTGCGCTTCAACCTGAATTCCCTTAACGCATCTTTTCGCTAAGTATCTGACCGCACTTATTTTCCAACGTGGTTTTTCCCCAGTTTTTTTCTTGGACTCAACTTGTCGAGGGTTTTTGCGTGTTTAACGATGACTCGCGTATTGCCGAATGTTTCGTAATATTAATTTGATGTAATAGTTGTTTGGGATATAAAAATCATTCTTTAGCGCGTTCAGTGTTTATTGCAAGCGCGCTTTATTGAGATTTAACGCTTGTTCGACATCCGCTGCGAAGCATAAATTAAAGTGTCCAATATATTAGGACGTAAAGATTTGTAGCGACACTTAATCTGTTTTAACGAGGATTTGAGGAATAGATTATCAATTTCTTTTATCGCAAAAAAGATGTTTAATAATCACAAAAAGATCGTTCTAGTAAGAAATTTTAGAAAAACACTGGCAAATTTGTGTGAATAAATATACCACAAAATGAAATGCATATTATTATATATTTATTATGCGTATTCTTTGAACCAGGCCACTTACGGTATAAGAATTATAAATCGTTCTTTATTCTCGTTTGGCTTCGTGAACGAGTGATTCGTTCATCCTAGTTATTGTTCCTCCTTTAATTACCCGCGAAAATAACATAGAATTCATATTTCTGTTTTACATCGTACGTTTCACTTCTAAGGGCGATTTTAGCATCTCTCAAATGTAGGAGTATGCAGTTTTCACTACGTTCCCGAGCTCGTTCGTATTCTGAATACGTTAAGCATCTCCGGCGAGCATAGAGCATTAAATATATAACTTTTTGCAAAGGGGTAGGTGCTTTTGAAACGTCGCGAGAGGCAAGTAAATAAAGTGCCTCGATGTTGTTGACTAACGGGACGCAGAGGTACGAGCATCAGGGGTATTTCAGTTGGACTTTAAAAAGGAACCCCTGTAGGAATTTACGCCCTTGCTTCTTTCGCGCTGAAACCATTCTCTCAGGAAAGGAACTAACCTTTCGCGGAATTTAATTAAAGAGCCCTGCTCCGCCAAGATTCAATAATGCAGGCTATACGCATAATGCCGCTGATAACAAAACTTTCGTATTCCGATGTTCACTCGCTAAAAATATTTTAAGATAGTTAAATCTCACGCATTATCCCTCAGAACGTCTAAAATCATTTAACATCACAATATATCATTCACGAATATATAACATCAGATGTATCGATATCATCGCACTCGTTTCTTCCAAGCAAAGCCATAAACATAAACCTAAAGCAATCGGTAAAGTATATCGAGATCGAAAAATCTCCGTTTAATATATCTCTTTAATACATCTACACATAATCTCAATATATTCTCGAAAGGATGATACAGAGGGGTAAAAAATGTGGTGGGAAAAGGAATGAAGGCCGGAATCGGGGTTTATTTATCACTTCCCAACGCGATGAAAACGGGCCGTGGCGGCTCGAGCAAAGCTGCCCCGGTCGGGAATAACCCGTGGTTCGACCGCAGCGGTACCAACAAACGACAAGTACGCGCACACTTGACCTGACGGAGGCTAGGTACCGTCACGGCACTCTACCTGGCAACGGCGTCACCCTGCGGAGCACAAGTCGTTCTCTTCACCCTTCGACCCCTCGTCACGTGCACCCCACCTTGGTCCCCTTTTGCTCTGGCTGGCCTCCCGCGTGCCGGGCGTACGAACCCGCGGAAAGAGTCAGTTCTGCGCGGGCCTTCGTGGCGCGAGGACGTGTGTGGTGCGTGCGTGTCACTCTGGGAGGGCGCCCTCGGGGGCTCCTCTGCTCGACTGTACCCTCGAGGAGCTCGTGGGTGCGCGTCGAAAGCCGCCCCAGGCGGTGCACTCCGATCGAGGAACTCGAAGGATTGGCAGCCGCTCGTAGACGGCCTCGCAACCTCCTCCGCTTGCTTCAGGTGGTGAGTTTAGAATTTTCTCTCGAACACTCTGTTTCGAGGGTGTTGCTGCTGGATAATCGGTGAATAATAGTCCTGGAAAGAGCTCTTGGCGCTGGTCAGGAAGGCGTTTCGGTACGGTTAGCTTTTGGACGCGCGTTTCGGTTTTGTCGGCTGGAGGGTGATTCGCGAAAGGGAGATCGGCGGTTTGTATCGCGGAGAATGCCTCGTGCGCTTTGCTGGGATTATTAGGCGTGTTTTTAATCCGCTGCTCGAGGGAGAAAGGGATTTGGTATAGGCGGTGGTTATTGTGTGGCGCGCAAAGGAACGGAAAACGGGAGCGCGTGGTTATAGATAATTATAGGAAGGACTCGAAAGGTGTGAAAGAATAGTCGGGGGAAAGCTGGCGGTGAAGTTGCGCGAGACCTTTTTGCTTTAAGTATAAAATACGTTTCGTGCTGTTTTCTTCTATCCCCGCGGTCTCACATATTTATCGTTATGAAGACGCTCGCGGAGATTCGAAGTTATTTTATTCCGTGCTGAAAGGATCGGGGGAATGAGTAAAGTGGAGAATTTGTGTAGGAATTCTAAACATTGCGGCGTTGAAGAGTGTAAATACCGTTTCACTGTGGAAACGATTATAATATATAAGAGAAGGATGAACATTATTTTTGGCAACTCGATTTCTTTTTTACTTGGAGACGGAATTTTTGCATAGCGCATTTTTGTGAATACGTCTCTCTCTGTTGAACGATAGCTCGCGAAAGCTGTGTTTCTATTGTTCCAAATCGTGTATCTTCTCTGATAGCGATTTCGCCGTTCATTCTAATTATTGGATGTGTTCCAAGTCTCTATTAAAAAGAGCAAGAGAGTAAGTAGACTCGAAAGTTTATGTAAGCGCGCAGAAGATGGATCGAGAAACGTCGCAGAAATTGGTAATTATAGGCTCGGTCGACAGGTGGAGAAGTCTAATTAAGGCAAATTTCAACGGAGTGGGCGCAGAATTAATTTATTTTAAAAAAGAAACGTTTTGATTAAGAGCTATTTAATCGTAATAAATCAGAATGGCCGTGCGTAGAATTCCAACTGATGTATCGGAACTGTGACGGTTGTTTTGAGAGAAAACGAAGGGAATCAGCAGGAAAACGTTTATTTCTTGGGGAAATAAATGATATGCCACCAGTCTCTGCGAGTGACTTAATAGATATTTGGCTTTTGTTGTGTATAACAAATTTGAATTTAAAAGAAACCAGAAAAGAGATTAATGGATAGTGTCGGAGGGTTTTCTTATTTTACGTGTGGACGGTAGAGCAAGCGAGGGATCGAGGAATATTGTTTTTTCTTTCACGAACCAGAGGCCGGATTTCCAAGTCCCCGAATAGCGTACTGTTTGTTTCAAGGTATACTTAACCGAAAATGACGTATATAGAGATTATAAAAATGTTTCTTGTACCGAACACGATGTTTTTGCAAGCTTACATTTATAGGACTATGTTTTATTTATGGTCTAGGTCATCGAATGTCACAGCTTTTACTTCCATTTTACAGTCAAACTAATCTAGTCGCGTCTCGATATTATTTTCATTATTCACAAATTATTTTCAGCCTAAAAATTCTACCAGTTTTATTCCAGGACGAAAAATACAAATTTTGAGAACATTCGTTTTATAGCGCATCTCCTCGCTATAAAGAAAAAATTGCGCGGCTATCCAAAGAGAATTATCCCATCAACGCGACGCCAAACGCGCATAATTTTTAGATACAGAAAAGAAAATTTCTATTGCTTTTAATGGCACGTCGTACGCCAGCTAATTATAAACCCGAACTATGCACCGGTCTGTCTCTCTTTCAACACACATAATGATCCACTTTTCAATCGAATTAATAGCTCTAGCCTGACATTAATTCTTCAAGCGTTTTATCGTGTCATCTTCACGCACGCGCTGTCTAGATCAAAAAGAATACCTGCACACGATATTTCACCTTGCGCTACGAAATCATTTCTATCTCACAAAAGTGACGAAGCGTTCTTTAAACTTCTCCGTATACATTTCAAAAGGTTCGATCCTTGGTTTGATTAATTATTACCGTAGAACAAGTAAGACGTTCTCGACTAGCTCCAGAATGACCAGCAAAATTTCTCCGCTGAAACTTCTCCTAATGCTTGTTTCCATCGTTACTCCGTTATGCGCCATACGGATTACAACGCGGTATATACGATACAGTAAACACCATTATTACTACTATACAGTAAGCACCATTATCTCGCTGCAACGAGCGAGAGAAAAATATTGGGAGACGTGCGTCGGAAGCTGGACATCGTCGACGATCCACGTGGCCAGTAGCTTCTTATAAGCCCTGCGGAGGCATAAATTAATATTTCAAAGTGGAACGAGGAGGAAGACCGTTAAGTGCGTGTACGTAAGCCAGAGACGTTGCGTATTTAGCGGAATACGGCGCTTTCTGCCTCCCACTGGATGAGCAAATAAAGCCCCGGAGGAGGGTGGACGGCACGGCGGTTAAAGGAACCGAATCGACATCCGGGATCCGGACGTGCCCAGTCTCCTATATCTCGTGCAATTACTTTTCCAGCCTGCCTCCTCCCTCTTCCTCCAATGTTCGTCCCAGTTATCTCATAACCCGCGACTTTCGTGTTTCTCCTGTCCAGTTTTCTGCCCTTTATGGAAGTACCTCGTACCTGTAATAATCCCAGCCATGTTATGAACCACGAGCGCGGCACGGTCTTTATTGTTTCAAGGGTTATTGTACGTTTTCTGTATTGCTTTTCTCATGTCGATGCGCCTCAGGTTCTAAATCGTGCTCCTCGATTCCATTTTCACGAGTTTTCTCCGCTGGAGTCGTTAATTGGCCGATCGTCTCGTTTCTCCCGCTATTTCCTTCCCGCCTCTTCTTTTATTATTTATATTATTCTATTTGCCTTGAATTTAGATATGCTTTAACCGTACAAATTTGTTCGACCGCTTTCGAGTGGATTTTTTTTATGTATAACGGGTTATTGAAAAAAGATTCAGTATTCGTGTATTTGCTTTGCAATAAGTTTCCACGTGCATATTTGATTAAAATTTCAGTATACGTGTGTTCTGTATGTTTTATATATGCGATATATAAAATTTCAATATGCCTGCAATAACGTGAAGGATTCGTTGGATCGTATAGACGTTTCGCGACCCTTCGCCGACTTTTGCCAATTTTCCGTTGACGAGGAGAGAGATTACTTTTTTCTCATCTTCCTTGTCTCGGTGCCCATTTGTAATCTAATCATTCTTGTCAGGACATTTCCATAAACTTTGGTATATATCTGCTTCTCGACACGTCCGCGCATTATTCTTACTTTTATCCCCCCCCCCTCTCTCCCCCTTTCGCCGCTCTCCCGATGCTTTCCGTTTCTTATCGTATTAGTTTCCTTCGCGGTATTTCCTCCTACTTTTCGCCATTTCGATGCCCCCTCATAAATTATGAAACGCTCCTCGGAGCCAGCCATCGTTCTTAACGCGCCTAGACTTTCCTTATCGTCAAACTTTTTCCTTTATCAACGCAGCCTCGAGCCGAGCGTACTATTTTTGTCCCCGTATTTGTTTATCGGCCCGCTCGTTTTATTCCGCGAGTCACGCTGTAAAATTTTCACCGCAGATTCCTTGGATTATCATTTTCTTTGAAGCCTGGAAGCGGGGCATATACATATTCAGCGGAGAGACCTTTGAAGAATTTTTTTATGCCATCCCCTATCGATTCTTCTTCAAACTTGCCTTTCCCTCCATAAAATACGCGTCAGATGTACTCAATGGCCTTATCGGTTGGAGTATTTCCCATTCTTACCTCTCTCGCATCAAGCAATTGGCTTTAACCGTTTGAGTGGCAAGAAATGTAACGGCACTTTTTTATCCGACACGTGAAATACGTCAGCGTTTTCGCGTGATCCGAGATACTTGCCGTGAGAAATTCCGGGTAGTCGCGCCCAACGTATTTCTATTTGTAAAGCATCCTTATTGCGTCTTATTCCATCGTACCCTCTTGGCAATTCCTAGAAATTAATTATCGTAGTCGGTTACAGCGTCTCCGTGGACCTATATATTAATACGTGTAAGTCGAAAGGCCAGCTTAAGGTCACTTTTTCTCCTTTTTCCTGAATATATCCTTCTTTTACAGGAAACAAAATTAAATTTGCTTAGAAATACGTAATGCGTACATAACGAAATACATATCATAGATTAGAAGAAGTCGAGAGAAATAAAGAAAGAAATAAAGAGAAAATCAAGGCAGAAAAGTTAAGAACGTAAGAACTAATCCACGAAAATCTTCGATACGTTCGATTTATTCTTATCCTACCCTTTCTCGCACTTCAACCGGCGAGACTCGTGCTTTTTCACCTTCTTCCCGAGCTTTCAAGCATATCAAACTCCGCGGTCCGCTTCCTCCTCGAGCCTTGTACACTCCTTCAAAAACTTTCCTCCAATCTCTTTACCGTAATCCTCCTTCTCGACCCGCTTTCTCTCTCGATAAACTCAAACCAGGTCCAGGTTTCTCGCTTATTCGGGCTATTTCCGACGCCGCGTCCCTCTCTCGCGATCCTCCTTCTTCTTTTTTTCCTACCGCCTCTCAATTTCTTTCGCCTCGTCTCGCGGTTCGCCTATCGGCCGCCACATCCTCCCCTAATAGAGCGACGCGCTATTTATAGGGGGGAGGCGCGTATAAATAAGCCGCACTGAATATTTAATGTTGCCTGGCCGCGTTATCCGCGCGAAAATCGAACGGCCGGTGCCAGGAGCGCTTGCCGATCGGCTTTATTTCGCGCCACAGGTTTAAAGGGCGCTCCTAGGGCGGATGGAAGGCGCATAATGGTCCATTTATGCAGGTTTGCTACCGCTTCCTGTTTGGCTCTAGGGATCTTCGTGGATTAAACCGCTAGTCGAGGGTACCCAGGCGATCTTCTTGTATAACGCTAATATCCCGTATACTCTTTTTCTCCATAATGGAAGATTGCGCAAGAGTCGCGTTCAGAGTGGCCATGAAGGTATACTCTCGATCTCGGTTACGAAGGCGGATAAATAATGAAATAACGAGGCTATTCGCGGGTGCTTTCGATCGAAGTCGACGAATTCCTGGAACCACCTGCCCCGCTCGAAGAGGACCATAACGCCTTATTGCTCCATGCAGTATTTAAAGGGCGAACAGACTCATGATTCATTCAAACCCATTCTTCCCCCGGTGCATTATCCGCGAGCGGTCATTTTTTCACGACCCCAGCCCCACGCTTTCCCACAGCGGTTTATAAATATTGTTCGAGGCCTTGAGTCCCTCTTCGTTAGGATTTCTACGAAGCGGGATTCTCGTTTCTCCGGCATCTCGCGGGCTTGTCTCGCCTTCGAGGGCGATCCCTTGGCACGATGTTTTTTCGCCAGTGCCATTTTCGCCCGTAAAACGCGTATTCGCCAAGGACTGGAGGCACGGCTCGGTAAGTGTGGCGATAAAGTGGTTCCGGGAGGCGGCGCTCCGCCATCGGATACCATTTCGAGCACTCGAAGGTCCATTCGGACGTTGCACCACCTCGAACCGCCTTTCCGCGTCTTGTTCCATCCACGTTTCTTCCTCCTCCATTTGAGTAACGCCAGACGATGCCCCTTGGTCGGTGGCGCTGATCGCGCGTCCCGGAACGATGGTCGATTTAAGTACCCCTTTTTCTCCTGGGAAACGAAACTTTCACTTTGTCGTCGCATGGAGCGGAAAAATCTCTCTTAGCTTTGACCGGGGGTTTTTTGATAAAGGATTAACCTGGGATTTTGGTGAAGGTCGTTCCTCGGTGCTCTTAGATGGACAGCCATCGTGGATTCTGCAGGAAGATCGTGGTTTATTTCTATCTATTATGTTTATTTATTTCTTTTTAGAAGAACTTTTTATTCGAAAGAAGAGCCTTGTGGTTTTTTGAACAAATATATGTAAAAAAAATCCTTTTTTTCACGCGGTTTTGCGGTGTAACGTACAACCGCGTGGCCAATGGAGTTTCTGCGGAACATTAAGGAACACTCATCATCCATCTCGATTTTAGCCACATTCCCGACGATTCACGGTGGCTTGATTTATGGGGCTAGCCGTCTTTGTATGTCGCGAAAAGTGGCCTTCAGGGTCAGCCCAACGGCTTTCTTCTATTCCTGAGACAATTTGAACGTTGCAGTATTGCGGGGAATGGTGGCACGTCCGTTCTTCCGGATTGCTTCTTTGTACCGTACGCGTAAAGGGAGAAAAGATTTCTTGACGGTTAAAACGCTGGAAGGCGCCTCCTTTCCGCTACGTATCAAGATAAACGATCCTTTCCATCTTGTCCTTACCCCTTAGTCCCTTTATCCAACCGACACGCATGAGGGGGAATATGAATAATTACGAAAGTTCGCGTTTACTGCTTTTCGATAATCGTACCGCGATCGTCGAGTAAACGATACAGTTGAATTTTATTATTAGAATACGGACAAAATTATGTTATTCCATGTTAAGAATTAAACGACATCGTGACAATCCATTATTAGGACTGCGAACGAAAGTTTCTCATTGCAAACATCGAAACGTGGTATTAAATCAGGTGTCGCGATAACTCCCGATTGGACAAATCTCTTCGCGAGGAGGAGTTCAAATAAGAGAGGACAAATCCAAATATTAGATTAGAAAATTTTCGACATCTTGCCTCGGGCAACGTGCTGTCGAAGAGAAGAAGCAAAACGATGCATTTTCTGTCGGTAAGAAAGAAAACATCACTACGCACGCTCACCGATATTCCAGATTTACCGTGTTTTATCTTCCTCGACTCGACTAACATCGTACTTCTTCGAGATAAAGACAGTGTACACAACGCGAGGAGCGTGTCACTGTAAACCGACGTCGTTTATTTGCTCCGATTGAGCGTAGAAATCCATTCGTTCCTCGAAGCTGGCGGACCAAATCAGTCGAAATATGCTTTAATACCTTTCGCAATTCCTGATCGCGCCATGGCGGATCGACGAGGGTTCTCCCGGGGATTACGAGAGGGAGGTAAACGAGATTAAGGAAAGGTATCACCCTCGCCCTCTGTCTCGCCCTTATTAAGCCGAGCAAATATGTTATCTGGCATCCTCCGACTTCGGCTGGACCGATCGCTTAATTATGTGCTCGAAATTTATCGTGGGAAGAAACCTCGAGCTCATTGGATCGACCAAAGTTCGGTTCGCGATAAAGTCGCTCTTAGTAATCCTCCTAAAACGGTTTCTTTACGTTGAAATTTTTGACACTTCATTGAATAGTTTAATTACAAATATGCTCACTTACCAACGTTTAATGATAAAGGAATTTAAATAGGTTCTGAAAAAAAAACACTTTTTTTTAATGCAATTTTCAATGTATAATATATGACGGTGTAAAGTTCAGTACGCGGGGTTTATCGTCAATGAAAATGATCTCGTACCTTCACAAGGATAGACCGTAAAGTCATTTAATAAGGGGTCTAACATGCATTCTTGGACACAGTGGTACAATTTAAAACCAACAATAACGCGAATAACCACGGTCAGTAATTTGTTAAACCATCCAATAAGTAAATGCGTGCACCAATTGACTCGAAAATGTCAAAGGAAGCTCGCGATTCGTCCTTGTTTTGGAGAGATACATCGTCCTCGGTTCGGGCCGTGATACATTGCCAACGGAATAAAGAGATATGCTCTCCACGTGGAGGGAATAATGTCGACGTATTTTCGCCACTGGTTTTTCCTCTTAAGCGTAATCTCCGCCTCGCGCACGTGCATCCTCGACTGGCGGCGGCTTTGGCATTTCGATTCCTGGCGGCAGCTTTTTTCCGATACGCTCCTCCTTGCGAAACGAGCAGCCGACAGGTGCTCTCCGAAGAATTTCGCCCGTTACTTATGCTCTTCATTCACGGTCCCGTATAACGCTACCAAATTGCGGCCCAGGTTTGCTCGTCGTTGTTAAAGTGCACTCAGACTCCATTTTCCCTCCGCTACTTCCTCAGGAGGTTTTCGAAAACATCTCAGTCGGTGATTCTTTAAAACGAGCGGCCCAAACCTACCGTGAAGGCTTCACTCGTGTACCCACTTTATTCACGATCGGCTACTGTGCACCGAATCCAACATTCGCGTCGCGCTGAACGACTATTTTCTCTTATCTCCTCCTCCGAGCTGCATCTTGTACCGCTGTTGGGCTAATGGAATTGCCGGGGAATATCGAATCCCTGATTCCTTAAAACGCCTTGCCAAAATTGTGTCCCCGTGGAATTTAATATGTCGATCGTGTACTATATTCGTGCTCTCCTGGAGACCACCAGACGCGCCTGAAAAAGCTCGCCCGTCCTTTGAGACGCGCCCAATGCCTCGTTTCCTTATCTCGTGCTCGATGCGGATTTCGAGTCGCCAAATGGAAATGGGTTACGGAATATTCGGGCCAATATGCTTAGCTCTCTGATAGCCAAATTTTTTATGGTCGCGCAGAAATTTTTCTCGTACAATCAAAGACACAATAAATATGGCCAATCAAATGTTGGCTTGGTACACCTGCTAAAGGTATGCCCTGGGCAGTTATACCAAAAAAAAAGTAGCGATATACGCGATTGAGCCTGGTCCGCCTTGAAGTGGAATTGAGAATTAAAGGGTTAAAAGATTGCGATAGAGCGATAAATCGTAAATGTAAGAGAAGACGATCGATTAATCGACACTGTCAAATGATCATCGAGCGATCTTACAAGGTCGCTACGAGTACTTCGTTCGGTTTATCCATTTTAAAAAGCGGACACGTAGTTCCCATTGTCGATTAAAGTTTGAAGGGAAGGCGGCACCGTCTCCAGATTTCGTTATATCGCTGCCTCCCCCGAGTACGCCTCGGCAGCTCCTTAATTCGGGGAACTCAAAAGTTTCACCTTTCTGTTTGGTTACAGCGAAAACTTCCAGCCGGGGGCGAAACTTCGCGAGATCGGGGGAATATGATACGTGTCCCGCGGTGTTTCGAGTGTCATCGATGTCTTGCGAACTTGTATTCGCCCCGGACATTTTACATTAAATTCTCGACCTGCTCGACGCGAATCCCATCATCCGTACTTCCGTTCCTCTAATCGAGCGGGCATCCACTAGTGGAAATTAATATAAAGTATCCCTCCTAGACGTCTTGCTGGGTTTCGCTGAATAATATTCGATAATGTGCTCGTAACACTATTCTTCATAACCACATCATCGAGTATTGCTAGTTAGAAATTAATATCTCGGTTGCATCAAAGCTTCGATCAATCGTTATCCTGAGCAGTAGCTTCGGTTCGAAATAAACGATTCGAGTGGTGATCCTTATTTACTCCTTTAACAATTCCCCTTACCTTCAACGTTTACTCCTTACCACCTCTGCTCCTCCATCGATCCTGCTATCGTAGCGTCCCATTGTTTGCGATCTTAAAATATCATCGCTCCTGGAAACGTTAAATGCCAAGACGGAGGGGCGAGGCGAAGGAAGGGGAAGCGAAGGAGGAAGAGGAGAGAGCTACGATAACCCTCCCACGCGGCGACGTGCGAGCAGCTCGATCGTTATCATTCTCGCTATGATAAGACGGGGATATTCGAATCGTCGTAATATTATTTGCGGAGAGGGCACGAATGCGAGGGTGGCCAGCACGAAATCCTCGCGTCGCGTGTCGCGGGCCGATTAAATCCAATAGTGGCATGCCCCCTCGCCAGGACTGGCCGGGCCAATTCGAAATTCGAGGACCGTCGCTCTCTCGAGTTATTATCGAATGTACGCCGCGGCCGGCTTAATAATGCCGACGGCAATTCCCGTTTCTTATTTGCGATAATGAAGCTTTTAACCTCGGACGAGAGGAACGCGGCCCACGGCTGAGCGGGGCGAAATTTCTTTATTACGACAGATCGATGAGAAGGAGAGGACAACTCCGTCGCTCCGGTTTGCTTTGAAATATTCGAGGGCAAAGGACTTTATTTATAACTTCCTAGGCTAATATGCGAGGGACGAATATTTGCTCGAGGATTTTTATGCGAATCAAGCGCGAAGATGTGCGCGCTTGTCCGTGAAAGTTTACACTCGATTAGCACCCCCGGATACATTTACATTGCTAATTAGTATGCGTATACACTGGCCAGTAATGAACAGCGGTATACGTATATCGTATTGACGATTCCCAGTGTAACGCATTTACACGTCCTTGTGTATAACAGACTTGCCAGTCCGAGGCCTTCGCGGCATCAGGTTCACGAGCACTTCTGCTGGCGAGATTTCTCAATCGAGGGCAATTTGGTAAACAAATTGTCCTTACGCCGTAACGATACGATTATCCGCACGTGGTAAGGAAACCTCGTTAAACGGGAAGCGAGAGGGCTGACCTTTTCGATCCCCTGACTCGGTTCCAAATCCCCTTCTTTTTGGCATTCGACGGATGATTTTTCAAATTTATTCTCGCCGACAGCCAGCTACTGTGCTACAGGCGATCACCTGCGTGAGATTCATCAAGATCCAAGCCGCACGATATTCGTGCATCCTGACGCACGCCATTGCCCGTTTTATTTACAAACCGAATTGTCATGTTCCCCGATATGACTCACAGGACCGTTAAAAACGCGATGAAATTTCGGGACGAAATAAGAGAGCCCCGCCGTGTATTAATACATTAAACTTTGTACCCTCGCGCGGTTAACTCGGAGCGACCAAAAATCCCGTGCATTTTTCACTTGGAAATATCCCGCGGTACGAATGGAGAAGCGTGACAGAGGAAACGCATTAACCGTTGCATAAAGTTTTGACGCAAGATATTATTTCTGCGCGTCCGGTAGGATTTTTATTACTTACGCTCATGGGCAGGGATTTTGAAGAATGCCTTGGATAAAAGAGTATCGCTATATTCTGCCTAATATATTACAGAATTCTGTTTGATAATTAATGCCAATACACGTTTATATTGATGTATTAATATTATAATAATATATGTAAATTTATATAATAAACAATAATTATATCAATACGGACACTCGTGGCTAGAGTTGTTCCATCAAACACGAAACGCGACCGAATATCCGTCTGCTATTCCGTGAGACATCTTTATAACGTATTATTTAATCTGCTCATGGCTGGCTTTACTCAGGGATTTTTCGAGTAAAGGAGAGACCAAAAATCTCCAGGCAATGTACAGTTTTAATGGACAAACCTTTCAAGGAAGGAGGAGCCAGGAGTGACGTAAAGCGAGTTTAATTCCCGTAGAAATATGTAACGCTCAGTACCGATATACCTAGACGGTATAATTCGATCCTCGATGCCTCCGAGTTGTGTGTTCGCACATCGCGAATGAAACACGCGCGCCTCGGTGCAGCAGCCTCTCCATTATGCTTTCCCAAATGAAACACGTAGCAATCTACATGTTTTACCCTTCTCGGATCGCAGGCAAAGTGCACGGAGTCCTGTATATCGACGCGCGGGAATTAATCCCGAGAATCGAAGTGGCACGGAGAAGTTCTGATCCCCGTAACGCGATTCGCGCGCGGTCGTAAGTCGCGCGTATTAGCTTCAGGGCTCCTTTTGAAGCGTGTAGCGTCGCGAGGAAAGACGCGGAGGATCGAATAGGAGACTAATTGCGGCCCATTATTTCGCTGGAGTGTCGTGACCCGCTTTCGATCCTCGTACGCCGCGTCGCCTCGCGGTCGGACGAATTGCACGAAGCCCGGAGAAAACTGTGCTTTCGACAAAGCAGAAGGGAAAACTTATTTCCCGCGAAATTGAGGCGAGAAACTTCCGACCTTCCGCGCTCTTTCAAAGTTCTGCCCGACACCTTTGGTATTGGACAATCGCGGCTGTCGTGGGCTTTTCTAAAAATTCCTAACACCGTGCACAGCTTTGCGCTGTGTGTCGCGGGAATTAATCGTCCCGCTCTTCGCCTTCTTGGGCGAAGCGCGTGATATTTTACGCGGTGAATTGCACGAATATTTTCGAGTTCGCTTCGAGACGATTATCGCATACGAGGCGATTCGCCATTTTCGCTGCTGTCGTGCTTCAATGGTTAATCGCGCTGTTAAAATTCCGTTTGAGCCGCGTGAACCAGCGAGGATGAAAGTGTTGGAAATAGGCGTGAACATGCTACCTTCAATCCCGCGGAGTGCTTTTAAAAGACCTTTAGAATTTTCAAAGTTGATTTTAGGACTAAGAGATGGTGGGATGAATTTCATTTATTTTCATAATAAACTTGGCGATATTTCTGCGCGATGTATAACGTAAAGTAACGTGTTGTAAAGTTAAATGACAAATGCGATTTACATATTTGTCCTTTGAACCGTATGTAAAATAACTCGGCATGTCGTGACTGTTTATTATTCGAGGATATCGTATATTTGCATTATCGAATCGTTGTACTTATATTACATTAGCAAGTACTCTACTTCTTCGAAAGAATTACACGATCCACGGAGCATACACGAAGGAGTAACGTAAGGAATTTATATTCGAGGTGCGCAAAGAATTCGGCGAGATTTAAATCGTTACACGTACCTCCATAAACGATGCCAACGGCCCCGTGGGTTTCCAGCTTTGAAAAAGTAACCCTAAATCCAGCTAGCGTGGTGGTAAACCCACCCTAAAACCGGTCATTTTGCAAAGTGGGTTTAGCCTCGTTGGCGTACGTATTATCGGGCACTTTGTTGCGACCAAAGGACACGTGCGAATACGGAGCGTACGCGATGCGCGACAGGAACGTCGGCTTTTTTACGAGAACCTAAATCTCTCTAAATCCCTCAAGTAAAGGGCAAAAGGTAAAGTGGAAAGTTCCAGATTCGCGCGCAGCACCTTCGCAATTTATACCGGGAATTATCTCTCCCTTCCGGCACCTGCGCTGCTTTGCCCAATACTACTTAATTCTACTTAACACCACTCACATTCCCTCATTCCCTATCCAATAACCGGATCCTGCGATTCTTCGCCGCTCTTTATTCAAAGACACAACCGTATTCATTAACCGTGACTATATCAGTGCGGTGCTAAAAGTAGACAAAATATTCACGGGCGAGATCGTTAGAGGATCATGGACGATTGAAATTTTTTCCTTCGATCGCTTTATGTCACGCTCGGGAGTTTTTACGCTCCCTATCGTTCCCTCTGCTTTGACATTCCCATCGCTTTGCCAGCAACGTTTCCTCCCTGCGAAATTATTCGAATTTAATGAGTCGGCCGCATTAGGTGACCCCGGCACGAGATTCCCCGAGCGATGAGAAATTTCGTTCGGCTCGCGAAAGTAGGCGTGAACGCCTCCCGATCCGTTTCGACAATCGGCCCCGCTTGTACTTGCAAATAGAGGGGAATTACCATTGCAAAGGGCGGCGAAAACGGCGCGGCCCTCTAAGCCGGGCTCTTTGCGTTCTTACCTCGAAAAGTTCGCGCGGCTACCAGGTAACACGATGTAATTTCGCGACAATGGAAACGGCCGGCCGTTTCTCCCCACCGTTTCTACGCTTTTAAGGCGCTCTTTCCTCGCCAGGGGAGCGCCTCAAGGTTTTAAGAGTGTTGCTGCTGCGGTGGGGAAAATGTGGAAATAATGATACTCATATGAATTTTCAATACCGTGTGGATGTAATATTGCATGGAAATGATAATGGTTCATTTTCGATATGACTCGCCCAGCCAGTACAATTTACGAGCTCTTACAGCCTTACTTTCTGCAAATGCTCGTATAGATTTTTTTGAAACAAAAGTACTTTCGACACAACCGTCGATACCCGACTCTTGGCCCGCGTTCGAACGAGCTGAAGCCGTGAATACCGCGTTTACTCCCAAGGAAACGCGACGGAGTTCGAGGAGGAGCGCTGAAATTCCCTGGGTGGATCCCCCGATGCCTTCGTAATTAAAGCTCGCGAGCTCTTCCGGGAGATTAAAGAGTTGGAGCGTAAATTTGAGAGGGAAGTTTCGCTCGCGCGTATCCCGGTAATTCTATCTTTATTTATTTTTCGATCATCGAGAAGCGCCCTGTCGCGACTACGTTAGCCGGATAATAAAATCTTGCGTTAGCCGCCAATCTCGGACGGTCTTCCGCTTTGTTTCCTCAATAAAACGCGGAGATTCGAACGGGAGCCCCCGGAACCTATACGCCTCTCCCTCGATAACGCCTTAATCCGGAAAAGCTCTTCGTCCTTTCTCACGGAAATATCGTGCGCTAGGAGGTATTCAATTTTAAAAAATCCCTTCAACGTTGCCAGGCCGGCGGAAGGACGCTTTCCTCTTAGGTAAAAGGAGAGGCGCGGGCTTAGGCGGGCGGAATTTCGACGATGAATATTGGAAACAACGTTTTCCATAAGTGCCCCTCGTTCTCTCTCCCTCGCTTCCCACCGCGCGTTTACGCTCGAAAGGAGGACGGAACACGGTTTGCGCGCACTTTGCTTCTGGCAGGGCGTATTTTTCAATATCCCCTTGCATCGATTCGGTCGGCCCGCGTGCGGAGCGCACGTCCACCATGGTTTACGGCCCTACGAGCGGTCGGCATCGGCAGAAATATCGTGCCATCCGGAATATACCGCCTGGCTAAAGCTTTTCTTAGCCGTCGGTCAGTGACAAGAACGAGAACGTCGTCCTGGCCTTTCCGCGCAGATCTCTGCCAACGGGTTCGAACGATAATTCGCGGCCCGAAACGACGGATCGCCGATTGACCCGCATGCCTGGTCATTGCCCCATGGGAAATGCCAACCGTATGTTTCTGTTGGAGAAGAACGAAAGACGATTCGAGCTCCCCGCCTGGAATTGCGTAGCTTCGTCTATAAGTTTCACCGACAAATCGCTTACCTTTTCTTCTTTGCTTTAAAAATTGTATTCTTTCTTTTGTATGTGATATATTGGGCACTCCTAATTTCCTTGCCCGGACTTTGTATTTTAGACGAGTCATGAATGTAGTCTTAGAGGGCAAGCTCTTTTCACGCTTAGTAATTTCTCCATTCGGTTGTAATGGAGTCAATTTTCAGTTGTCGGAACGACAGTGCGTGTGAGAAAGTCGATCATTTTTTGGGGCTGCATTCTTCCTGGGCGATTTGTTCGAATCGATGAGCAAGACGAAGGGAGAGTTTAAACCCAGTGAGAGGTGGCGCGGGGGAGGAGCTGCGGCTTTCGAGAAAGAGAATTTAATTAGGATTTAATTCCACCGATCTTCACCTTCTCGCGGCCGTTTCTAACTATGAATCTTGTTTCCCGACGGTCTCATCCAGTTTCCTAGGTATAATTCCTTTCTAGTTGCCGAGGTAACGGCTGCAAGTGCATCCTTTGCGAAGGCTCTTTGGCTCTCCTCGCTTAATATAATACCACGATGAGCCAGAAAACGAATTCGAGGAGAAGCGGCCAAACATCCATCCCAGCTTTTAGCGCGGGAAACAAGGCGGTCGAAAGCAATTATAACGATACCGGCCACGGTTTATTTTATAAACAAGTACGCAAAGGGTAAATTGTCAGATTACAAATCACCATTAGCATAAGACAACGAGACGTGCATAAGAATTAACATAAAAATACACGCTAAAATTGATGTTCTCAAAGGGAGTCGCGTGGAAATAATCGTAAAGCTACGTGCTCTAACAATGCGGAATAATGTGCATAGTGTACAGTGCTATACGTTGTTCTCACAGTAACGAGGTAACAAAGAATTATTCATAATACCGCATTAAAACGCGCGACGTTCGAAGCGGGAGGGTGAAAAAATTGTTTCGAGGAAGTACAGGTTACAGCGCGTCCAATGGAACAGCAGGGCGAGTGTGTAAAATCTAAAAAAAAACCAATTAGCGGTCGTTTAATGCTCTCGGTTGCACGTTTCCGCTGCTTTTAATCCCGTTTCAACGGATGTTACAAAATCGCAGCCGGTGCACAACCGAGCCGAGGCCGGTGACGACAGTCCGGCAAGTAAATTCGTCGTTCTTAAGGAGGGATGATTTCAGATTAAACTCGAGGTTGATGTATTTTCGGAGGCGACGGCATTGGGCCGTGAACACGCGGTTAAATAACAAACAATACTCCGCGAATCGTCGCTTCCGTGACGCGATAAAACCCAAAATTTATATCGAGCTCGCTGCCTGGCCGCGCAGTTTTATTTTCGAGGATCCGCGGATGAGCCCCGTTCGAGTTAATCGCCATCGAGGAGTGGAAATCCTGCCGCTCGAGCCGATTTTTGGCAACGGCCTGGCGAGTCTCGTCCTCGCGAGAGAAGTAAAATTAACTGGTGATTCCAAACCCACCTTAAACGGTAGGTCCTAGGCCAAATGACCTTAGCGATCAGTACTGAAAATGTATGAAAAAGAAGGTAAAATGAACTTCTTAGTTAACGTACTGTCCTTATCCTCCTTATCCTCGAATTTTCTAGCCGCGCTAATGGCGCGAGAGAGCAAAAGGAGAGAAAAGGATGAAGGAGCAACGAGGCGCGTACGGTTTTACGAGCAAAGCGAAATCCTCGCCACTTCTATACGCTCTCTGTTTCTACGATTCCGGTACTTGGCCATGATTAGTACTATTTCTGATACCGAGGAGGTAGCCTGCATGGACGTAGCCGTTATGATTAATGCACGCAGCAACGGGCCGACGAAGGCCGTCATTAGAGCTCCCAGGAGAGGAGTAAAATTAACTTCTCGGTTAATTTTCACCCCCTCCGGTGTCTAGGAAACTTTTAACTTTTATGCGAGAAAGAAACGCCAAGTCGCTCTACGGAGATTTGTTGTAAACGCAAAGTTCGACGTACCTTCCTTTCGTGGATCATCCTCTTCGGAGCTGAGACTATTATGAACATCTGTATCGATGTTAGATGAAATCTGCATCCTGCGATCCTCTTTAACATCGAAACTCATAAGGAGACATCGACGTTATTGTCATTCGTGCGCGCGGTTTGTTATCCTTGGCATCGTGAATTCCACGGTACATTGCGCACAACCTCGTGGTAAAATGTCCAACTCCCTTTTAATTTCACAGATTGCCAAGTTCCACGTCAGGAGGGTATTTTTGCCTCCGTCTATTGATCCGTCCGTCTGCCCCCTCTCCCTCTTCTCCTTCTCAATTCATTTATCCCTTTCTATTTTGAGCAAAATAGATTCGCAGCCCTGGGCGGAATATTTTAAAAAGACGCCTCGCTCGGACACGGACAATTCTCATTCGCACATCCGCGAATTGCGGCGAACGTAACGCGCGTCGGACTAATTTCGCGCCGTTTTCATGGTTCCGGGCCGCGAGAATCAGCCGTGAATATGACGTAATTTCAAATCGTAATTTAATTTCACCTCGAATCGAACGTTACGCGACGCGGCGTTGCTCCATAAGAGTCGCGTGCAGCTCCATCAGGAATTCCCGTCGGACGACGCGATTGGCCCCGAAGATATCGGGATTATTGGAAATCTCCAATTGATACGCGGCCACGACGAGTTATTTGGCATTAGATTTGCAGGGAGATTTTTTTCCAAGGGGCAATCGAAGCGAGATCCGCCGATAAGGAATAACGAGGACCGAGCCAATTATGCTTTCCTCTTTGCGTTCTTCCCCTTTTGAATATTCGTACATCGAGCTTTCAGGTTTTTGAGGTTCTACCGATGAGGGCATACCGAAACTGGAGAAAGGCGTGTACTCGAGCGAATATATATTCGGAGTTCCGATAAGGGATTTAAAGGGAGATGTCGGTGCGTAAATTAGAACGAAAGCAAGGTGGATATTATTGGTTGTCCGGCCTACCAAGCCGTATCGTTGATATGGTAAAATACCACAGAGCTCGTTGCATTATATAGGAGACATAGCGGAGTGTACGCTATTAATGATGTAAACCGTAACGATTAACGATGAACAAGGATATTTATAATTACGATGCATCGGGATATATTGCCCGGATCAATTATGCGGCATCAGGTTTCGTTCGCACTGGTACCTGTTAACGCGTATGTCGTATTATGCTCTGTTTAATTTTGCGGCGAACCTCGGCATTGATTAGGAAACAAACGTTATTGTAGCTTTCGCTGTAAACCTTGTAATGATTCTTGGCGCATCAAGTATCAAATTAAAGCCAATCTTAAAGTTATTAAAAAAAATATACGAATTCTGACATTCATCTTGATCAAGGTATTTATATTTTGGTATATCGAAATTATTGAAACCTTAACAAAAAAAAGTACAGTAAAACAAAAGGCAATTTTATATTTACATTAAAAATTATACGTGACCGCGTGTACTCGTTCCTTAGCTTTAACAAGCATAGAAATCTATGTGCAGAGGACATATTACGTTTGTCCCGATTTCAACGTATGCATACACGGATATTGCTGAATATGCAGAAGCCTCGATGTATGCGCTCGGCCTCTTAAAATCTGCTCTAATCCTAATTCAAAATTCCGTATAGCCGCGGTTGTAATACCAAAGTTCATTATTAAAAGCTCGGCCCTGGCAGCACTCCAATTCTAGGAGGAAGTACGACGATTTCCTGCGCTACGTTTCGCACTCAACTCGAGTCACTAATTACGCCCAGTTCACCCAATGTCCAGGCTACCCTCTGTTTTCCGTCGTGCAATGGAAACTCGTTCGCGTGCTTCTTCCTCCCTTCGATTGTCCCCACGAGCGCGCCCGGTAGATCGATATTGTTTTGCTGGAAACGCTTGACTTCAATTCGACGATCGATTTCCGCGTAAAAGCCTCGTGGAGGACCGTAAAGGATTTCTGGGAATAGTCATGTTGCATCTGCGCGCGACATCGATCGTGCGGGCGCTCTGAAGGGTTACATTATATGCACGTACGTATAATATACGGATATAGCAATCCACGAATGAACGTGCCGCACGCAACATTCGACCACGGTTTTTACGCAAAGGGAGAACTGGTTGAACCTGTGTAAATTCGTATTTAATCGCTTCTCTTGGATATTTAGGATTGTCCCTGCGTATGGATAAAAATACTTAACGCGGTGATCGTTTGATTTTTGGTAACGCGATTAAAATAATGTAAGATGGTATTCAACGGTTCAGATCTTCCCTCGATCAAAAGTATGAACTAGATGTCAGGTTGAAATGAAAATTACCAGTTATAAATAATAGAAACTTAAGGCATTATTACGAAAATAAATAGAGCGCATGATAAATTGAGAGGAACGATTATTTGACATTCAACGCATAGCGCTATTTTTAAGGCGAGTGATCGATGATGAAAAATTAGTCGCCGTCTCTGTGAACCCACTGCTCGCATTGAGCGCATTGTAGGGCTGAACTACATAGGGGATTTTATCCTGCTTCACGGATATATGTGGTACGATGGCATCAAAGGATATCGTTATTCTATGTTCCTGGATATCCTTTGATACCATTATAGCATCGCCTACGACAAAAACGCCCGACGAGGGTTCGTCGTTACGGAAACAAACGTTTCGCTGATCCGTTCCGGCAATCGAGATTCAATTTGCTTTTATCCGCTCGAAGTTGTCGATAAATGGGTGAGGATATCGGTTTGCATCTGTCACATAAGAGGGAGCATAAAGTGTAGAAAAAACACAGTCGAATTGGATTGACCGGCTGGTGTGGATTTTAAAAGCAATTTGGACCGTCCATTATATCAAAACCTAAATTCTCGTGAAAGCTTTCAAATTAAGTTACGTCCAATTAATACGAGAGTTGAAATAAAATTCCATCGACGGAATAAAGTCCGCCGATAACATTATATGGAACGTTTAGCAGGAGCATTAAAATTCATCGAGATAAAAGGGAACGAAAAGCGGTACAAATACGTGGCTCACAGGTGGAAGGAATTAAAGGTAACAATGATGTTGTACAAGCGAAGCTAGGCTGCCTTGGAAAATTTCTCCTTGGAATTGAAAATATTTAAAATCCAAGACACGTTCTCCGCAACCAAATCTCCAAGAGCTCCGTAACATCTCCGGAAGAGTCGCGCCTCTCTTAGGATAGCGGTGTCTTTATTGGCAAGACCTTTGCGCGGAAATAAAGACACGAGGGCGGCATTCCTAATCAGGCTCGATGGAAGTCGATTAACACTGAGGAAATTAACGCAGCCATCGTCGTAATCAATGCAAAGGACAAAAATGTGGTTTGTTTCGCGCGTGGAAATTTTCGAGGCCCAGGAACGTGGCCAAGCCACTTAGAGGCGTGTAACCGTTTCCAGTAGTTGCATCCCGGAGTGTTTCTTTCCTGTTCGTGGTATTTTATGGCCCTCACTTTGCGCGAGAATTTTCACGTCTCCTTGCCTTCAGGACGGGATTACCTTTGGAGAAGTTTGTCACGCGTTTCCTCGAGAAAGAAAAAATGCACAACCCGCGTTCCATCGAGTCACGATGTTAGCGATAACTTTGAGTCCGAATATATGTTGAAAAAAGAGCGACTGTACCCGAGAGAAATTTCTTTTTCGCACCTCGGGAAAAACGTGGCTGTACGTAAAAAAAGTCATCTACCCGTCGAGCCGTGGAAGAAGCTTCTTTCCATCGATGCTCCTTGAGACCTTCTCCGCGAATACACAGCCGTAATGGACTTAGGTTAAAACTTTGCACGCCGCAGCAGACTGCTTACATAAGTTATCAAGAATCGGGGCAATTTAATTATCGGACGACGCGTCTTTGCTCAGCAGGACCTTGTTTCCACGCGGCTATACCGTTTTCTTATCTTATTGTTATGCCACGTGGACACGCCGCGAGCCGGAGATCGATGAAAGTTAATGCGCTCGAGCCACGTGCACTCGCCTTTCTCCGGAATTCGGTTATCGTCGACGCGCATTTTGGAAGGAAAGTAAGCGGAAAGCGGAAAAGTTCGGGGCGATTGGGGAGAAGAAAATTGAATTCAGCCATAGCAAAACGAAACTCTTGAATACTTTGGCGAGCATTAAATTTCAAAGAGATTCCAGAATTAAGTTTCCTGCGCGGCGTAAATCGATCGAAATCAAGTTTGTTCAAACTTCTACGCCCGAGCGTGATTCATGGATAACATTGGTATACAACGCGTGTCCGCACTTCTAACTCCTCATTATTCTCCGCTTAAACCCGCACCTTGTAACTTAAAATCTTAAAATATATAAGAAGTACCTAAATCCAGCTTTATTTTCTTCTTCCATCTCTTAATCGCCATAACCTCGTAGACCATGAATCAAGTTTACCGTACGAAAAGTATCTTCCACGTTCCTCGAGTAAGGAAAAAAAACTCTCGAAAGTATTGATATAGATAGAATACATCCTGGCTGAGAAGTATGTAATAAATAGTTTCGCGAGGGAAATAATTAATTAATCAATTATACGCCGTTGAAGGCAAGCTTGTCCGTCGCAACTTACGCGATAACGGAAACGTGGAAATTCCTCCAACAAATCACAGCAATGGTCCGCCATAGCTCTTGTGTTTCCCATTCGCATTTAAGACGTGGCGGATGATTATCTCTCGAGGATGCTGGGCCGAGGGTTGACCGAACGCCTCTTAATGGAGCCTCGATTCGAGCAGATTCCAAACTGCAGCTGGGCATAGTTCGGCTACCGGAATGCCGCTGTATCAAAACTTGGCGTAACTTTGGCCGCTCCTGGAAGAGGCTGCGTGAAAAGCAAAGGGGGCCCTAATTAATCAGCCGGCCTCCCGACAAAATGGTGGTCTCGGCCTTTTTAATTTGATCCCGCGATAGGATTTTCCCTTTTTACCGCTTTGTAAAAAATCCTCCCCCTACGCACACACCCCCGGACGTGATTAACGTGATTACGAGCGTAGGTGTATCGCGTTCAAAAAGCGGCTAAAAGCTTCGCCCCAG
Source organism: Ampulex compressa (assembly GCA_038496175.1). Classification (NCBI taxonomy): domain Eukaryota; kingdom Metazoa; phylum Arthropoda; class Insecta; order Hymenoptera; family Ampulicidae; genus Ampulex; species Ampulex compressa. The sequence continues at coordinate 36,167 of JBCFXI010001772.1, forward strand.
GGGATGAATTATAGCGCCGCGAGTCAGCCTTGGATGAATCGAGTTTGTAAGGTATTTCGTATGGCACAATGGCTCCCTTACGTTTTACAAGCTGGCGCCAGGACGTTTCCTTGGCCAAGCGATGTGTAAAGTTTACTTGTTATTCGAGATTTCGTAACTGCTTGGAAATCTTTCGGTTGGAGACAAAGGGCGAGAATTTTTCGTCGTTTTAAAGTGGCGCGTTTAATTTTCGAATATCTATTCGAGTCTTAGGCATTTTGAGTAATAACGAGAATAAATAGGAATTTCGCTGTATTTCCATATGGACGAATATAGATTCTGGATGAACGAAAAATGTTTACATAGCTTCCTTCCTCTTCAATCCGTTATATTATCGTATTAATAATCTGTTTCGCCATCAATGCTAATAGGAGTTGTTTTTCGATATTTTCAAAAGCTGCACAGAATGTGGCAGATTGAATTTTGCCGCGTGCCTGTCGCACTTTTTATTGTTCATCGGTTGAATTCCCTTTCAAACTTGGGCCGTGCGTATCAAACAAATGAGATCCCGCGAAGTCCATGAATTCCAAATTTAATTTCAATTTCGCGCATGTGGATTGACCACTTACATTGGCCCGCATTTTGTCCTCTGGACACGATCGTCGACGATATACTCCCACTCGATATTAAAATATATGTTTCGACATACGTTGAAATGCACGTGTGTTCTTTGAACGCATCGATGGATCGTATTCCATCTCAATATCAAATTTACGCAATCTCGAGGGTCGGCGTGGAACGCGATAAGCCAAGAAATCAAGGAAATTCTGTCTTTCGATCGTACGATCGGTGAACGGAACGCACTTCGCAGGAAATTCAATGCCCACGTTACGATGCCCCAAGAAAATGAGCGCGAAATGATGAAAGCGTATTGAATTTCTCAACGTCAAACTCGGATATAAAGTCAAAAGAACGAGAAGGGGCTTCAGCGTCGAAGACGCGCGTGCATTCCTTTGTGTGCGGGCCTCTAAAATTGTTTGTACATCGATGGTTGACCTGGTTACGTCAGCCGACATCGAGGCATCAAAAAATCCGAGAACTCTTTGCATCGGAGTGCATCGGAGGAAAATCCGTCTTTATAACGCCCGATAAATTCCACGTCTGCTTTTTACCCGCGTCTTATTCGCCCTTTCTCACATTATGAAATAATGGTGCTTTGGGATAATGTGCACGCCTAAGGCTTCCAATAGAAATTCCGCGTGTCGCGCGCATACGTATATATCCTTCTGAGTAGAAGATTTTGAAATCAAACCCACCTCGGAATAACGACTTATGTTTTTCGAGTAGCTTCTCACTGAACAGAGACGACCCATCGAAATTGCAAGACTTAGAGGGTAGCCTCTTAAATTGAAGAAGCAATAGGGGTTCTTTTTTAGGAATTTTTTTACAAAGGAGTTTTTTACCTTCTACCCTTTTTACTTCGCCTTTTAAGTCTTCATTTACAACCGAGAAAGTTTGATATAAAGCGATTATAGTACAGCTCGTAAGAAGGGCTGTCCATTTTCGAGACAACGTTTGCACGTTAGTCGACGAGAGATAATGCCAGCGATAGTAGCTCGATACGGCCGCTAATCGATGCGGCTTATCGCGTTGCTCTGTCCAAACGCACGTGACGGGAGTATAAAGCGCATACAGTGGAAAAAAGATACGAAGGAGTCAACAAGGAAGGTGCCATCCCGTCTTCCTACGGCGTGACAGGTGTTATATGTCCGCAAATGAGGACAAGGATCCTCGTAAGTTCTCGTACGTCGTGCACGTTTTGCTCCGCGCGAAGCAGCGTACTCTGCATATAATCTAACTTTCTCCGTCGCCGCTCAAAACCTCGGCGGGGCAGATTTCAATTCCTGAGAATTATCGCCGTGGCCTCGAAGGCGTATTTCAGGAGTATCCTTATTAGGACGCGTCCCTCGGTCCCGTGGCTGCGAGCTTTTCGTCCAACTTTTTACACCCAGCCACGTGAAAGCGACATTTGCAAAAACGTAACCGAAACGTAACGAGCAACGATGAAATCGCGATAGCGCCCGTTAGGTTAATCTCTTTCACACGATAGTTTCTCAAAAATCAAAACAAACACCACGGAAACAAAAAAGATTCCGGGAAGCAAATATAGAAAAACACACGTTGTAAAGTAAGAGATAAACACCGTGTTTCGGAGGATACAGAAAAAATGTCGGTGCACCGAAAAAAAGGGGTAAACATCGATCGATCGATTTTCAGTATTAACGACGGAACGTCTTATTAATATTTTTGACGAAATTGAGAGCTTCATTAAATTTCGTGGGAGGTAGAGTAACTTAGCCTTCACGAAGGCCTAGGGAGTACTTGCTTTTACGGCCCCGGTAAGTTAATATAGGGAGCGGCAACTGTAAAATCAAAATGTGCTTTCCCGAGCACTTAATCACACAAAAGGGTTCTCGTCGATTTGCATAATTTTACACGCAGGATTCCCAAGCTTGGGTAGTCCGGCGCGAATAATTTTATCGCGCGATGTTTCCCGGTTACTCCGCTCACTGTGGTCTAATTATTTTAAAAGGTCCAACTGCTCATTAACAATCACGCGCACCGAGCAGGAAGTAATATTCCACGAGCTGTTCCTCTAAATTATAAATCGTACGGCGGGTTTTATAAAATTGCGCCGCCCGATTAATTAAGCGCTTCCTCTCTAATAGGATTGCATTAAAAGCGCGTATCGCTTAGCTGCTTTGAAACGTATTAATCCCGATTCATTCCCTTACCAGCATTGCGCTTCGTGTTTGGCCATTGTTCGCCGTTGATCATAATTTGATCGACAACATTATCGAGCCGTGTAAAATTAGCAATTACACTTTTGATTGATTAAACGTGTAAAGGACGGTTACCAGTGCACAGATAACGCGCCCATTGCCGATAATAAATTCAAGAATCGTATTATGTCCCGGCTTTTAATCGGAATAACGAGTTTCGGCACGAGAAACACGCATTTACGGACGTGTAATGCTCATCAGAGAATAAAGTTGTTACTTGTTAAATTATAAAACAAATTCGAGCGAAGCTCACGAAGAATAGTTTACGGGTATGCTTTCGAGATCGAAGTGAGCATAGTGAAACAAGAATGAATCTTGCATGGACTTTGCAATAACTTTCGATTTTGAGGCGAGGTGGAAATTATTGCCCAGGCGTAATCGTATCCGGAAACACGATTCGCCCTGCACGTGACCATCTAGGGGAGGGATTTACGTTGATTGATTGATTGATTTCGTGCCATGCACGTGTTTCTTCGCACGTTAAGCAGAAGCACGTAAGCTGCACCAGTTTTACGAGGGTCAGGCCGGAAAGTATGGTACAGCGGGAGATGGGATTTACGTTAAATCATGTTTCTCGAGAAAAAAAATATCGCAATCGTGGCATAAAATTTGTTACTCGGATCACACTCCGGAAAATGAAATTCATTCTTCAGCCACGCTCTTTCTCCTGTATTTTTATGCGTTGGCTTGTTTTACAAACAAAGACTGCGTATACGCGACGAGTTTATAACTTTAACAGATCTTATTGGAAAGAACTTTAATTTTTAAAAGACAAAATTGAAAAAGAAATTTCGCTTTAAATTTAAAAGGGCAAAATTTTAATCGTGTTTACCCGGTAATTGTCAATATTACCCGCCTTCAAAATTAGTTTACCTCATAAACGTGCCAGAAAGCACATGCTAAAATTGCGTTAGGCAAAATTTGTGGGTCATGAGTTAGCGGAACTGCTTCGTATGCAGTAACGCGAGAAGCATATTCGATGATATTTATAACCAGATAATGTGTAGCACAATAAATAAAGTTGAATCTCATTAAGTCTCTGAAACTGTATATTACATAAAAGCGACGAAATCGATTGATCGACACGCGAACTTAAGACTTTCTACGTCGTTTAATTCCACGCACAAAGGACGGATGAAAGCGCAACATCGTACGATTTTTTCCACGCTTTTACGTGAAATAATCTTTTATTCGATCATACCATTATTATGAATCATTAATGCGTTCGTTGGCATTAAAGATGCGTTAATTCCAAATATTTTTGTTTTCTTTTGGAGAACTTGCAATATATCGACCAAAGAGATTTATTTCGTATATTGGGAGTGATTTTTAAAGTACGGAGACTTCTTTCTAAGTTTATTCAACGTAGGGAAGGGTGAAATCGGATTGTATTTTGGGTACTCAGAATTAAGAAGATACAGTCATGTCTTTGAAGAAACTCTGAATTTATCGCTCCGTAATTCTTAACTCTATATACAATGTTCGTACTTAATAAATACGTCTAAGTAAATTTT
>JBCFXI010001773.1:0-40446 GCA_038496175.1 Ampulex compressa
CATCGGGGAGGACTACAGATGCACGCTCCGCCTCGTTGAATGCGGGGTGGCCTGCGTCGTCCGAAAGATAGAGGAACTGGGACATCGCGTGGCTCCCCATAAAACGGAGGCATTGTGGTTCTACAACCCCCGCCGCCGTGGGGAGCCGCCCAGGTCCCGGCTGCAGGTAGGTCAGGCCGAAGTCGAGGTGGGCCCTGGGATGAAATACCTGGGGCTCACCTTGGACGACCAGTGGCGCTTTGCCGCTCACTTCGATAGCCTCGCCCCCCGAGCGGAACGGATGGCTAGTTGGCTAGGCCGCCTCCTTCCAAACCTTTATGCCGAGGTCGTGCTGTCTGTGGCCCTGTACGAGGCCCCGGTATGGTCGCGCGACCTGATGGTCAGCCGGCACAGCCGGGATCGGCAACGCCGAATCGAGAGGCGGATGGCCATCAGGATCGCGCGGGTGCACCGCACGACATCCTACGCGGCGGCGATGGTTTTCGTGGGACAGCTCCCCATGGAACTCCTGGCGGAGGAGATGAGGGTGAGATTTTTTTACTCCCCGTCCCTCCGTCAGGCCAGGGATGTTCCATCGGAATCGGCGATCGACGAGACGACCGCGAGGCATCAAGCCCGGGAGCGTGCTGTTTCGGAATGGCAGAGACGCCTCTCCGAACCTGCTAACGCGGGCTAGCGCGCTGTCGCGGCTGTCCTGCCCGGTCTCGAAAAGTGGCTGGGCAGGACCTGGGGACGACTGACCTACCGGCTGACGCAAGTGCTCACCGGGCATGGCTGCTTCGGTGAGTACCTGTGTCGGATAGAGAAGGAGAGGACGACGCAATGCCACGACTGCCCCGATGAGCGAGACACGGCGCAGCACACGCTGGAGATTTTTCCAGCGTGGCAGTGAGAGCGCCACGTTCTGCGAGAAAAAGTAGGGGAGGAACACTCGCTGCCAGCTATCGTCCGCACGATGCTGAACAGCGAGAGGTCCTGACACGCCGTGCTCTCCTTCTGCGAGTAGGTATTGCTGCCGAAGAAGGTTGCGGGGAGTGTCCACGAGTGCAGGGTCCTGCGCACGTTCTGCACGGCGGGTGGCGGATCAGAGGAGCAGGGGGCGCAGGCGCCCCCTGTTACTCCCGGCCGAATAAACTTTTGAAGCGGTGCTACCGAGAGAAAACTCATCAGTATGTATGTATGGGGTCCAGGATCGAATGGTGCAGGCCAGGCGCGAGTGGAACGTCGGGCTGGCGGTCGTCGTAGAGCCGTATCCCGTCCTGAACCACCCAAACTGGGTGGGAGACGCGAGCGGCCTCGTGGCGATCGTCAGGTTCAGCACGCCGCACTGCCCGCACTTCACGCTGATTGAGCGTCGAGCGGGGTACGCGGCGGCACAGTGGGGGGACATCGCGGTGGTGGGATGCTACATCTCGCCCAACTGCGGTCTCGAAGCATTCGAGACGTACCTGAGCGATGTCGGGCAGTGCGTTGCCCGACTATCTCCTCATCCGATACTCGTCCTGGGGGAATTTAATGCTCACGCCATGGCGTGGAGATCCTCCAGAGAGGCAACGGGGGACGCGCGCGCCTCGACGCGGTCCTTCAGCAACTGAGCGCGTTGACCGCGGTAGTCACCGGCCTGTTGGCCGAGCGCGGTCGCGGCGCGCCTGCCGGTCCCCCTACCACCGCCGCCACCGCCGTAGGATCGTACGTCAACGCGGTGAGGGCGCGCAGGCCCGTGAGCTCCGGGAGAGGGCCCTCGTCCCCAGCACCGGCGAAGAAGGAGGAAGCCGCGACCGCCTGGACGGTGGTCCGCGGCAAGAAGAAAGAGAAGAAGTAAAAGGAGAGAAGTTCGATGACGACGGTCCCCGACGGCATGGATTCCCGTCGGGCCCCGCGATCCGCGCCCGTGTCGAGAAGGGGGGCCGCCGGTCCTCCACCGCCGCCAGGCGCCGGGTGGCCGCCCAGGACGGCGGCGGTGTTGATCACCCGTGAGGAGAACGGCCCATCCTACCTCCAGCTTCTGACGGAAGCCAGGGGCAAGATCGACATACGTGGAATGGGCATCGAGAGCCCCCGCCTGCGCAAGGCGCGCAACGGCGGGACTATCATCGAGCTCTCGGGCTCCGCTGGCAAGGAGAAGGCCGCCGAGTTGTGCACCCGGCTGCGGGAGGTCCTCGGGGACTCAGCTGCGGGAGGTTTTCGAGGACTCGTCGGCGGTCACCACCCCGATCGTGAGGGCGGACCTGCGCGTCGCGGGTTTCGACGATTCGGGTGCCGGGTGAGACACCGCGGAGGTACGGGTCGCCGAGATCCGAGCCCAGGACAACGGGCTATGCGCCGCCTGGGTCTCCTGCCACCTCGAGGCAGCGCTCCGCCTCGAGAAGGGTCGGCGCGGATAACCCTGGCACCGCCGAGGCCTACGCAGTGCTATGAGTGCTTGGCCTTTGAGCACACAACTGCGGGCTGTCCGTCGAGCCTGGACAGATCCGCCCTGTGCTGCAGTTGCGGGCAGGCAGGACACGCGGCGAGGGCGTGCGTCAACGACCCCTCGTGCGCGACGTGCAAGGAGCGCGGCGTGGAGCACGGCCACCGCATGGGCACGGTCGCCTGCTCCTTGGTCCTGGTCAGAGGCCTGACCAGGCGCTCGGCTGGACCAACGGCCGGAGCGCGCCGCGGCACTGTCACCGCCGAAGAAAGCTGTGGGGGCCGCGGCTCTTCCCATGGAGGGAATCGAGAGCGGCTCGGGGAGGACGAGATCCGCCGTTCCTCAGCAATGTGGCAGCGGTTCCTCTAGGTCAACCTGTGCCACTTCCGTCCCGCGCAAGACCGCGCGTTAAAGCGTATGATGACGGGCCGCGCGACGGTTATGACCGCCTTTGAGCCCCACAGCCCCTCGGCCATCGGAGGGTGGGCAGCTTCATCGAGTGCGGAGGCTGCCATCCACTGGGACACCCACCAGATCCTAGCTGGTGTGATCAATGTGGCAAAGGACCACGTGGCCATTGGGTGGGACGGCGTAGTAGCCGTGAGTTGCTACTTTCCGCACAAGGCCTCCGTGCCGTTCTTCTTCAGATCCCTGGATGACCTGGAGCGGCTCATACGCGCTCACCCCGCATGGGTGTTCGTGGCCATGGGCGACTTTAACGCTGCGTCTGCCAGATGGGATGCCAAGAGAACGAACGGGCGCGGCATCATCGTCGAAGGATGGGCCGACTGCCTGGGCCTGCGGCTCCTCGACGAGGGACAGACGCCCACGTTCGTGAGCCAGCGAAGGAGCTCCATCATCGATCTCTCCTGGTGCTCCCCCTCTTTCGTCCGACGCATGAGCCGGTGGACGGTGAACGACGAGCCGAGATGTTGTCAGACCACCTGTACGTGACCTTCTCGTTGGACAAGAGTGACGCTGTAGCCGCAGAGGACCCTTCGCACGCACGCGGTGCGCACAGTATCCGCCAGTGAATCCAGAAGAGGATGGGCCCTGGCGTACTCTGCGAGTTGGCGATTCTGAGCGGTTGAGTGGGCAACCCGCATCTCGACGACCCCCGCAAATTGGCAGCGTGGCCCGTGCGCGCGGCCACACGGACATGCAACCTGGCCATGCCGCGACAACCCCCCCCCCCCTCCCCCGGTGGCAGGGGAGACGGTCTACTTTTGGTCGCCGCTCACCGCCCAACTCCGCAACAAGTGTATTCGTGCCCGCAGGCGGGTCTCGAGGGCCCGCTCGAGGCACCGGCCCGCAGAGGACGTGGAAAGCCTCTGGGACACCTACAAATCCGCCAAGAAGACCCTGCGGGCTGAGATCCGGCGCTCCAAGGAGAAGGCCTGGCAAGACTTTCTGGGTATAGTAAACCCCTGGGAGACCCTTGGGGCCGTTCCTACAGGATCGTTATAGCGAAGGTAAAACCCATCGGCTCGTCCGCCCTCAAAGCTTTCAGCCCCGAGGCTGCAGAAAACATATTGCGGGCGCTGTTTCCCGAGTCCCCGGCTATTCCGGCGATGCGTTGACCGTTCGCCTTTTTTAAATTTTTTTTTACGTCGGGAAAATCTTCATACACTCCCGGAGGGCTCCCTGGTGGGAGGGAGCAGGGGAAGTGCCGGATTTTTGCCGACTAAAACCCCCACGACGGCTATCCTAAGCACAGTGAGGGGGCACACCGAGAACTACAGGCAACACTTCGCAATGCCCCCCAGCCCGCGGTGCGACGCCGGGGTGACCCTTGCCTGGAGGGTCAAGCCCAGCTTGCTCAGCTAACTTGACGGCGCCGCGCGACCGCTAAGCGGGCGCCATCCCCACCACCCCCCGCGGGGAGTTGCGTGAAATGATGGCCGATCCCCGACTCGGACCACCTGCAAGCTCTGGTGTTGTGATTGGTGCAATGGGCACCATAGTGCGCCCTCAGTCGTACCACCGAGGTTTCAACTTAACACGGTTCTCATTGAGAAGGTTCACGACGAATTGGATAATTCAATTGCAAAAGTAAAATTCGACTATTCGTCTGGAGGTCAAAGTGGGTAGTCCCGGAGGTCGTGGAAGCTTTGAAGAAAGTCGCGGAGAAGAGCGCCGCACCTGGTCCGGATGGTGTGATGGCCCGCGCCTAGAGGTCCATGTCGGTGAACCTGGGAACCGAAATGGCCACATGCTTTATATCCTGCATGCGCCGCGGCGTCTTCCCAATCCCGTGGAAGAGGGCCACCTTAATCCTTCTCCGAAAGAACACCGGGTCGCCGGATAGGCCGGGCACCTATCATCCCATATGTCCGTTGGACGACGCGGGAGCGGCTAATCGCTCGGCTAATCTAGACCTGCATTATGAACGACCTTTCCGAGTCGTAATTCGGCTTCCGGGAAGGGAGATTGACCAGCGACGCCGTCCTGGTCTTTCGCGACTTTGTCACGCGAGCGCGCGAGCAGAGCTGCACCGCTCTCGGCGTCTCCATTGACATCAAGAACGGGTTCAATTCCATGCCATGGACACACATCGTGGAGGCACTACGATTTTGGGACCTCCCTAGATACCTGCAGAACCATCGTAGGAAGTTACCTGAGCGACCGACACCTCGAGTGGGTGGCGCGGGACGGCGTCCCCCGCTCCTATCAGGTAACGTGCGGAGTCCCCCAGGGATTGGTGTTGGGGCCGCTGCTGTGGAACCTGACCTACGATAGCGTTCTGCGCATGACTCTCCCCCCTGGATGCAGGCTGGTGTGTTACGCCGACTACACCCTCGTGCTTGCAGAAGCGCTTGGGCCGAAGAGGACCGCCGAGCTCGCCACGTAGTGCGCCGGACGCGTGGTGTGCGAGATCACTCGTCTGGGCCTCAAGGTAAATCCTGTGAAGAAGCTGTCTACTTCGAAGCGACGGTGGAGGATACGAGAGTGAGGGACTGCCCAGTAATCATACCGAGATACCTGGGTATCGTCGTGGACCAGAAGTGGTCGTTCACGGACCACTTCCAAACTGTGTCTGCCAAGGCTGGCAGGGTAGCCGGTGCGCTCTCGCGATTAATGCCCAACGTAGGCGGGCTGTACGGCGAGAAGGAGGCTTTACCTGCAGGTTATCATCTCCGTCCTTGCGTACGGTGCCCCCATGCGGGCTAGCCGCCTGGAGGGCTGGAGGTCTAACCCTTCGGTCTATCTACGGGCTGACTGCCACACGTGTCATCCAAGGCTACGTACGAGGGGTACGCCTCTTACACTGTCGGAACTGAAGGCGCAGGAGGACGCCCTTGATAGAAGCCTGCAAGACGGGTGGCGTGGGCGGCTCGCTGATCCTACCCTTCCCAGCGAAGCGCTGCGGACGGCTATGCTGCCGCGCCTGGACGAGTGGTTGGATAGGGAGCATGGCTAGTTCTCCTAAAGGACCACGCAGCTACTGATCGGCCACGGGTGCTTCGGGGTGTTCCTGCACCGCATTAGCAAAGAGCCCACCCCGAATTGAGACCACTGCCCCGAGGGTCCCCCGGACACGTCGCTCCACACGTTGTCCGAGTGCGTGGTATGGGCAGCGGAGCGGACGGCCTTGATGGAGGCCATCGGATGCCCTCCGATCTTCGAGGCACTCATGGGGGCGATGATCGCTTCGCCGGAGGGCTGTCGCGGTGCGACAGCATTCTGCGAGGAAGTCGTCGTCGTCAAGGAGCATGCTGAGAGTGCTCGTATGCGCACTGGACGTCGCGAGAGATCCGGAGGGAAATCGACCGACTCCGAAGAGGACCTGCCCATGCCGGAGCGGGGGAGACCCCGCACACAAAGTAAGCATCGGGCCCGGCAGCTGAAGCTGCAGAGGGCCGAAGAGGAACGCGCGAGGAGGGGAATCGCGGACCACCGGACGGGAGTAGAGGATGAAGAGAAGAAACATACGTAAAGAGGAGCGACAGGGGACGAGTGAGCAAAGGAGCTGGGGAGGGGCTGGGCTGAACTGCCATCCGCCCCTCCTGCACAGGTGAGTAGTGTATTTCAACGCAGGCAAAGGGGCTCTGGACGTAATGACTTGAGTTTTCTCCCGTGGTCCCCTTCATTGCACTGATAGCCTGCTAGGAAAAGCACGGTGGTGGTTTTTAGTGAGTAAAAATCCCACATTACCCGGCGCGCGAGCCCGGCCGGGATAGGACCGCGGACGACCCCCTCCCATCAGGGATAGCGCGTCTCCCGTCCGGCCCTGCGGGGCGAATCGAGTAGGGTGCCTTTTGAAGGTTTTCTCCACCTAAAAAAAAAGCAGGGATCGGCAACTTATAACTCACGGATGATTGAGTGACCCATTTGATAATTTCAAGTGACCCACTTTAGTTCTGAAAATATGTTCACAAATGAAATTTATATTAAGCACAAACAGGAACTGGTTAACACATTAAGGACCGCTCACGAGATTTCTCGTCTTTCATGTCCCATCCGTTAAGGACCGCTCACGAGATTTCTCGTGTTTCACGTCCCATCTGTTAAGGACCGCTCATGAGATTTCTCGTGTTGCGCGTTCCGTCTGTTGTACACGCTGTCTTTAGATGTGACCTACTTTGATACATTTTTAGTGTAGTGGTTGTAGGTTATAAGTTGGAAGAGTCTCCAGTTTAAAAGTTTTTCGAAGATGCTGGGCCGTTTTTCTATCTTGAGTATTTTTATTGAACTCTTGCTGCTAGTATCGCTCCTCGCGCTGCGTACGCCTGATTGAGTCTGCTCTGATCGATGAGCCAGCAGACCCTGTATACAGTAATCACTGATTCTTCTGTCCGCGAATTATAGTCCAAGATCTCTGGGCTGATAAGGCGGCTTTTTGGAGTCAGCCGACACCTCTGCTCCTGGGTTTTTGCGCACGTTTTCGCAGGTTGCCCGACAGTAGCAAGGAATTGGAGTTATTAAATATTGCGTCGCTATACATTGTATCTACTTTGTGTATTTAAGTATTCACAACAGTAATCAACAATTTACATCGATGATGGTTAAATTCTTGGTCTGCCAAGAATCTAACAAGGACCACCGATGGTTCGCCTTTGTCTCATTCACACCGAAAAGAAATGATCTCATTGGTGGAAATCAAGCAGATGAAGCTACGAAAAACTGTATAAATGCACGAACGCGAAATAAAAACAACTTAGTTTCAGAGAGAATTCGACACGTTGTATTACATTTTGGTGATTCGAATAGCCTTCGTCTTCAAGTTCCTCGCCCTTTCAGAAATGGCCTCTTTCAGAAAAGAGATGGAAACGAAGGTCATTCTGGGGTCACTACATTTCCATATCAGTGTAACTCTGTAGCCTCTGTGACCAATCTCTTTTTTCATGAAGAATTATTTGAAATATTTTGCAAGAAGCTATGCAGCTATCCCGATCAAACCGGAATGAAACGCAAAACACCATCCAGATTACTCAAGTGGTCTCGGGTAACACCGAAAGACACGAAGAAATTCCTTGGACTAATTATTCTGATGGGTCAAACAAGAAAAGATAGCTGGGGAGATTATTGGTCCACAGATCCTTTGATATTGACACCTATATTTACACAAACAATGAGCCGCCAAAGATAAAAATGACATAGACAAATATGGACATTTTGGCATTTCAATGATAATATGAAAATGGACAGTCGCTCGGGGAGACTTTTCAAAATTCAACCCGTGCTGGATTATTTCCTGTAGAAATTCAGAACAATATACAAACCAAAGCAGTAATTGTCTTTGGACGAGGGAATGATCCCATGGAGAGGACGGCTAAGGTTTCGTACCTACAACCCAGCAAAACTGAGAAAATACGGTTGCGAGAATGACACCAGCTACATATGCAATATGGAAATATACACTGCTAAAGGAAAAAAATTGGAGCAAACTATTCTTTCAGTTATTGGTCCCTATCTTGGCATATGGTACCATATTTACCAAGATCATTATTATAATAGCACATGTACTGCTGAATTTCTGCTCCAAAACAAAATCAGAGTATGTGGGACTACTAGGGAGAGCAGAGGCTTACCGCCAAGTTTGAAAAGAAAGACATCAACAATGAAGAAAAGCGACGTAATATTTTCTAGAGAAGGTGATTCTTCCCATCGCATTAAAAGACAAGCGGATTATCAGAACGATCTCGACCATTCATGACACTTCCGTTTCAACTGGAAAAAAAATAGAAAGTGGAAGAAAACACTGTAAAACTTACCTGCATGCATGAATATAACCACATGAAAGGGGTCGGCCGTGCGGATCAGTTCCTTTCGTATTACGCCATTCTGAGAAAAAGTATGAAATGGACAAAAAAAATAGTCCTCTATCTTATAAACTGTAGACTTTTACATTCCTTTAGAGTATACAACGAACTCAAACCACACAAAAAAATGAAGTACAAACAATTTCTGCTTTCGGTGACAACACATTGGATAACGGACGACAATAATGATAGCTCTTCGGAACTGGAAAAAGATCTGCCAAACCCTTCCTCTGGGGGTACAGGGAAAGCACCACGTAAAGATCAACCCGGAAGGTTGTCAGGTGATATAAAACAGCATCAACCTACTTGCATTGTAGCGAATGAAAAGAAATTTCCTACGAGACCCTGCACAGTTTGTGCCCCCCATGGAAAACGAAGCGAATCAAGATATATATGTAAATTTTGTATGGTTCCTCTTCATAGAGAACAATGTTTCATACAATATCATACTCTAAAAAAGTACTAGAAACTTCGATGTAATTTATTTTCAAATAAAATTTTATAATAATTATTATAAAACAATTTTTTTTAATACCTAAAGCGCACCCTATTTCAGAATTTCTAAAAATTTTGTACAAATTAATTTTTTAAGTAAAAAAGTTATTATAATGATTAAAAAACATAATTTTTCTTTCAGTAATACCTAGAATGCATCCTATTATACAATTTCTGAAAGTTTCACAAAAATTGCTTCATAAATAACAAAGTTATGATGATTTTAGAACGTACAAGTTTGCCCAGAAACGTGCGGTCCCACGCGTATGTCTCAGATTTCTTTGCGGTCCTTAATGTGTTAATTACCGAAAATTCAGATGCTTGTATTCGTCATAAAACGAATAACTATAAACCACACTTGACTAAATTGACGTCACAAGTTCGACATCAAGGCAGCCATTTATATCAAAGCAAACATTTATAAATGAAGTTCATTCAACTATGTTTGTAATTATTTTCTTAATAAAATATATCTTACTATTTATTAAAAGACTGTTTGCAATTATTTTCTTAACAAAATATATCTTATTTTTTATTAAAAGACTGTTTTAATACGAAAATATCTCTAACTTAAACGTCTCTTTAATACTCACATTTTGGTTAACACTATATTGCCCAAGGAAGTCATTTTGACTGCTTTTTAATTTCAATTAGAAAAACAATGATGTATATAATGACACAATTTCTTAGTATTTTGTGACTTTTTGTACAACATATAAATGCGTTTATGTGTGTGTGTGTCATACCTGTATTGCACAAAAACAGTCATTTTAACTGTTTGGGAAATTTTAAATAATCTCTCGTTATTGAATTGAGTAAATTTCTTATATGACCAGTTCGGCTCTGTATTGAAATAACAGTTTTCATTTTTTTTTCGATTACTATCACATGACAACATACAAGTACATGATAACTTGTCGATTTGGCCGTATACTTGATAAGTTGCAGTTGCTGAATAAACTAAAGTAATACTTGTTATTCGAATCTTTATGCAGTGACACTTGTTCTAACAAGCTGTTTATTTTATTTTTTTTGTGGCCTAAATTCATGAAAGAAATGCCAAATAGAAGTGAATTATTGGAAAAGCTAACGAACATAAGTAAAGAGTGCTCCAATATAGAATCACATGCAACAAATTCTGAACTATAATCTGAAGATGAAGCGGATTATATTCAAAGTGGAAGATCTGACACTGAAGATAGCGATGAAGAATCGATCACCAATGATGAAAATGAAAGTCTCATCACAATATGCCCAGGAAAAGGTGTAGGGTGCTAAGTAATTCAGACTCTGAAGAAGAAACTGAAAACACCTTTCAGGAGACCGAAATAGCTGCCGATGGTACTGTGTGGACAAAATTTGACGAAGGCGGTATTCCTGGAAGGTTACCATTTACTTGTATTTTTAAGGGTGTGAAAGGGCCAGTAGGCTACGCAAAAAAGAACATTATGGCAGATAATCTTATCAGTGCATTCTCGTTGATAATAGATAACTATATTATCAAACATATAAAAAAATGCACAGAAGAAGAAGGCCGCCGAATTTTTAGGAATGATTGGACAACAGCATTACCGGAAATACGTGCATTTATTGGGATTTCATATGCTCGTGGAGCCTACGAGGTAAAAAATTTTAAAGTGAGTTATTTACGGTCAGCAAAGTGGAGTCCCGAATTTTTTAGAAAAACTATGGCCATAGAAAAGTTCAAGCAAATCCTACGATTTATTCGTTTTGACAAAAGAACCGAAAGAAGTAGGCGCCTACAAACAAATAAATTTGCCTTGGTCTCGGAAATATGGGACAAGTTCATTGAAAATAGTCAAGCTTGCTATCACCAGAGCAAAATATAACACTTGACGAGCAGTTATTTCCTTCAGAAGCCAGGTGCAGATTTACATAGTATATGTGTAATAAACCCAACAAATTTGTCATCAAATTCTGGCTTGCATCAGATGTTAGTAGCAAATATGTTTTGAACGGTTTTCCTTATTTGAGGAAAGATGAACAACGACCATCGTCAATGCTTCTCAGTCAATATGTTGTTCTGAAACTAGCCGAACCATATATAAACTGTGGAAGAAATATCACGACCAATAACTTTTTCACTAGCATGTCACTTGCGACAAAATCATTGGCCAAAAAACAACTCTAGTTGGAACTATTAGAGGAAACAAAAGAAAACTACCCAAAGCAGCTAAACAAACGAAGCATAATTATATAAATCAGAGAATTGTGTTCTTACAATATATGATAAAAGCAAACTAAATAAGAGTAGCTGTTCTAAGTTCTAAACATAAATTTGTGAAAATTGATAAAAGTAATAAAAAAAATGTTACCGGAATCTATTCAATGTTATAATGGCACGAAATTTGGAGTTGATATGGCGGATCAAATGGCCAGAAAATATACAGTAAAAGCTAGTTCTCGGAGATGGCCCCTCCAAATAATTTTCAATATTTTAGATTTGGCTGATATAAATGCTTGGATCCTTTACAAAGAAACGACAGGAAAACAAATACAACGAAAAGAGTTCTTGTTTCAATTAGCAGGACAACTTTCCACCAAATACAGAGCTGCAAGATAGAAAAATTTATCAGAACATGAAGACCCACAAAGATGAACTGCAACATCATCAAATGCAACCCATTCTAATAAACGCAAAAACAACAAAACAAATAAAATATGTGAAAAATGTCAAAAGAATGTTTACGGAAGATGTATACATAAGATTTCCACTTTCGTTTGCATAAAATGTACAAATAATAATGCATAAATTATTTTTATTCCAAGTAAATTTTTTTATTGTTAATATTTACTAATAATTTGTTATATAACTTTAAATAATATAAAAAATATAAAAAATTAATTTTAAACAAATTTCTTTACATGCATTATTCTTTCACAATGAAGTCATTTTGACTGCTTTTGAGCAATATAGGTATATACGAAGTTTCAGTCGTTCTAGTGTTAAATTTGATACGCGGCTAAAAAAAGTTGCTGACCCCTGCGTTACAGCCATATCTGTTTCTACACTATAACACCTTGTATAAGATGACTATTATAATTTACTTATAGCAATACGAATTGCAACTTCTGATATCCCGCGATGTAATACCATGTAATCTAATCAAATATTTCATACGCGCTTACGAATTAAACTTTTAAGTAGTCTGTCAGAAATGACACGTTGTTTTTTTCTGTTATTTAGATAATACTTTTATTGAGACAAATTAATTTTACACGCCATTATATGAATATATGAGAGAGTTGGTATTTATAGAATCGCGAGGGCAGCGGGTAACATCAAAAATTTGACAGACTTGACTACTTGATTGACACTGACCATATTGACTAGAAAGATTAATGAAAAATGAATGTGCAAGAAATTAGCACATTGGATCATTTAAAAATTGTAACAAAATAATGACAAACTGAAAAAAATATCAATTTGTATCATAATTTAATATATCAATTTGATTGCTTTAATCATTCTAGCAATGAAAGAAGTCGTTGGGCTTATCGATTGTTTCTAGAAAGCACATGTGACTTAATCAATAGTTGCAAAAGAAATTTTTGATATATTTATGTCGAAATTAGGATCATCATAGCAACAAGCGACATGGCGATCCCGACAACTGTGTTGAGGATATCCGGAGTTACTTCTGAAGCCGTTGATCTCGGTTCAAGAATATCGTTGCCATTGGGAATAGTCTGTATTAAAGAGAATATTTTTGAATATCCAATACATTCATAAATAAAAATTAGCAAATAGTAATATAGTATCTTTGGGAAAAATTTGGGCTATTGGATAATTGGACTAGTTCCGGATTATCAAACTTAAATTTTTTGCTTGCCGCATTGTACTATTCAACTTACGCAGATGCTTTGATCAAACCTTCTCATTAACCTATTCTCGTACTTTAGCGAATCAGACTCACGATGAGGATTTTGCCCAAACATGAATATCGCGAGTCAGACTCACGACGAGATACTTGGGCCAAACATGAATATCGCGAGTCAGACTCGCGACCAGATACTTGGGCTAAACGTAAACATAATAAACCGAGCTCGCGGACTTAAAGACGCTTTCAGACACCTTGTTTATTCATGCAATGCAATTTTGAAACTGCTAATATTTTCTACAATAATATACACACAACTATTATACAGTACACTATTATATACAAAATATGATAAATTTATAATATCTATAAAAGTAAAAGCATTAAAGTTTACTTCCTCAACAACAGTATCGCGTAAAATTAACTATACCACAGGTATTGCGATTATTTACAAGCATCTGTTTAGTTTAGGTCTGTTTAGTGCGCGGCACGGGAAGGGGTTAAGGCTTACGATATACTCTTTTTTGACGGGAGTCTATCAATACACATGTATAATAGTATACATAATACGTCTATATAAATACTACGTGCTATTATAATAAAATGTAGAGATTTATATAAAACATTAACCCTGTATGGGCCCGTGTAACTTTAAAATCACATTCTAATATACCACTATTTTACCAAATAATTTTACTTTTTTACAAGACGACGTATAAATCTTATTACACAATTTCTGTGAGATAACCAATAACAATATTGATGACGGTTGACAGCACGATCAACCTGAAATATCAAAGCAAATCCCTTACAAGTTGTATAATTTTCAGATATAATTCGGCTCATAGAGGATGTTTTGTGTAAACATACTAGTAATACATGCATATTTTTAAAATTCATTGAACTCAACATCCAACTCATTAAAGTCAGTAACCACTATAGTTCAGTTTCTCATTGTGAAACTTCAAGATAACTTCGTTTGACAAATATCATAATGAACTAACTAACTGATTAATAGCTGATAGGTTTATTATGATTAAAAGATATAAACATTTAAAAACCGGTAAAAGCATTCCAAACAGATTAATAACGGTTTGTAGTCATGTGTTACGTATGTAACTTGCTTCGAAACGCGAGAGATAGGGTAAAGAACGAGGCGCGCCGAAACGCGAGCATCAGGCTAAACAACGTGGCGCGCTTTAATGTACACACCGAATCAATAATTTGTTCCGCGACCCCTGAGCGGGGGGGGGGGGGGGCAAAGTGAAGCTGGAATGCGACCATGGCGGTGTCAGGCGACTGGGGCCAATTGGTCCAGATTTATAGACTCTGTGATCGACATACGCGCTGTTTACAAACTCCGTGGAAATGTATAACTATCGTTGGTATATACAATACACTTACAATACACGTTGGTATATTTAATTGTATTATTCATAGAAACGTGCAAATACAATATTACAGAGACTAATATAACTTATTGCTAGTCCAAGAAGAGGATAAAAGAACGAATTACCTTTTTAAATTGAAAAAATGTCCTTTAAGAAAAAACTTTTGCATCCAAATCGGCATGTTACCAAATCGTTATCTGTAACAATACTGATGCAAAAGTTCCTTCTTTTCTCACCTTCTTGGACAAACAATGAGTTATATTAGGCTCTGTAATATTGTATTTGCACGTTTTTATGAATAATACAATTAAATATGCCAACGACGTGTATTGTAACAACGATAATTATACATTTCTGCTGAGTTTGTAAACAGCGCGTATGTCGATCACAGAGTCTATAAATCTGGACCAATTGGCCTGACACCGCCACGGTCGCATTCCAGCTTCTCTTTGCCCCCCTCCCCCTCTCTTCAGGGGTCGCGGAACAAATTATTGATTCAGTGTGTAAGTAAGCAACGCTACTAATCTAAGTAAATATATGTAGGTATATGCTCGTGGAACAGACTAAATTGAAAACCGCAGCGCGGGCGAATTTGTGGAATCGATGCGAACGTCGATTCCATGAATCCTAAACCAGGATCGACACCCTAAAATGCGAAATAGGGTAAGTGAAAAATTATGTATTGTCCAAACCGTCTTTAAACCATTAAAACATTCCTAATTGATATGTGCACCCTAGGAAAGAGTAAAATCAGGAGATTTGCCTGGTATAAATATTGGGACTACGATTGGAGCAAGAACGGAAAAAAAGTAAAGTTCTAAAAGTAACGACGACACAGCAAAGTTATTGAAATATCAAAAGATCGTCAGTCTTATCCAAAAACGGAAGAAATGCATTTTAAAAAAGGGGGGAAAGACCCTTTGAACAAAAAATACAAATTATAGTTAAACTCGCATAAATCAAATTATAAAATTTAAATTAAAGGTCCTCTAAATAACCTGTTTTCCGAAGAGTAGTGTTGGTGACTTCCTCGCGAGTCCTGAAGCACGAAAATGCCCCGTCCGCGTATCGGAACCTCTCACAGAAGTCATCTCAGAGTATCATTTTTTCGCCAAATCGCGATCACGAAGGAGCTGAGGCGCAACAAGACCCAGGTTGCGTATCGGTCAAACTGTTAGAATCTCACATTGACAAACTTTATCCGACATTCAACTACCCTCGAACCTTTGAAGCGCAACAAGACCCAGGTAGCGTATAGGGAATCGAGGAGCTCGGGTACGTTTGATGAGATCAAAAACCGCACGAAACCCGGAGCGGGAAAGAGGTTTAGGCAAGATCAGTGTTTTTTGAACTCAAAAAAGCAATAAAGAAATGTAGTCTTGCCACAACTCCGGTGAAGTGTGATAGGTCGTTCTTTCTGCAAGAAAAATGATGGCGGCAGTTTTTTGGGATAGCCATGGAATAATTCTTATCGATTATCTCGTAAAGGGTGAAACAATCAGCGGATAGTACTACACTGTACTGCTGGATAAATTGAAAGCCATAATTAAGAAAAAACGTCCGCATTTGGCCAAGAAAAAAATCCTATTTTACCAAGATAACGCTTGGGTGCATACATGCATGGTAGCAATATCAAAATTGAATTAATTGAAGTTTGAATTGCTTCCGCACCCACCCTGTTCACCAGATCTAGCTCCCTGCGACTTTTTCCTGTTTCCCAATTTGAAAAAATTTCTTGGGGGGAAAAAATATAAGTCAAATGCTGACGTGGAAAACGCTGTAAACCAGTATTTTTCAAGTTTAGATAATCAATTTTTTCTGACGGTTTAAAAGGATGGGAGAAGCGAATCGTCGAGAAATAAATTTTGTTTTGCCCCGAACTATGTGTTTTTCTTAAAAAGGCCGGAAACTTTTCAAATAGCCCTCGTAGACTAGACTCCTCTCATCCTCCTCCACGCCCTTACGGAGTCTTCGTCTCAGAGTTCACCGAGAGTTTTGTAAAATATATTAATAAACACCCCTCCGGACCAGCCTCGTCCCAGGGAAACGTCACGGAAACGCGTTAATCCCTAAAACTCAAAATCTGTCAATTTCTTGGCAAACGCGGACGTAACACATGACAAAAATCATTATAATTGTTGTTTTGAAGCTGGTCAACAATCAGATCTTCTATTATACAACAAAAAAAGTCGTATTATTCTGCAGAGTGTAATGTAAGATTATGTTTAAAAACTTCTTTTTAAATTTATCGTATGAAAAAAAAATATACATAAATATTATTGAAAATGATTTTTATACTGTAATTTATTGTGTCAGATATTATTTATACATTTAAGAATGCAATTATACCCATGTTTGACTTTTTTCAGTTTGAAAAAAACCGTGAATTTAAAGGAAGTCTCGGATGTCCTTCAGGTTCAATAGTTTTCTAGATATCAATGTTTATAGAATAAAAAAATTAGCCAATTTGTCGTGGTTAAGTATGTACTGTGATTTTAATGAATTAAAAGAAATGCCCCCCCTCCCATAAAATATTAATTTAATTGTCCAAGAATGCGACTTCAAAGTTTTAAAATGAATTTCGAAAAATTGCGGAAAATACAGCTTCTGGATGTGACGCATTCGTCGAGCAATGTGAAGGCTCTGCAGCAAGCAGCAAGTATTTTAAATGGTAATCCATATGGTGATGAATTCAAGGTGGTAAAAAGTTAGTGTATAGATCACATCAAGAAAACAATGGGTTTCGGTTTTTTTAATGTAAAGAAAACCCATGAACTCGGTGGAAAAGGCAAACTAGCAGATACTTTAATAAAAAAAAATGACTAATTACTACGGTTTCGCTATTAAAAGAAATATGAATAATTTGAGGACATAAAGAAAACTATGATGGCCACTTATATTTGTGCTCTACAAATGAAAATCAAGATCATGAATATCGCCCGGCGAGCGAAGACAGTAAAAGACGTAGAAGTATAAAGTTATTCGAGCAAATTTGGATTTGTTTGAACATAGAAACATATTCTCGCGATTTATGAAGATTTTTTCGAAGCATGAGTTATAACAGAAATACTTGGGCGGTGACACGCAGTATACAAATAAAAGTTTAATTCCATCGTGTGGTGCTTAGTTTTAAAAGATCTGAATTTTTTATTAAAAATAGTTGACACGGCATAGTATATTGTGGAGCACGCTGAGAGGAACTACTTGAGCAAAATAAATTCTATGAGGAAGCTAAAAGACTATTATATAGTCCTGAAATCACTGATTAGCTGGTACGACAAAGATATTGTTGCACAGACTGAAGATACGGCTTCATGATTCAGTATGATCAAAAACTCGATTCCGGATTTCTTTGTCCAAGGATACGGATACGCTTGAAGAAGGCAGATGCGGGATTGAACTACCCTGATTGAATTACTCAAATAATGTTCTTAAGTGTTATACGCTTTATTCCCTCGGCGCAACAATATCATTCACTTTACACTTCTCAAAACTTCAAACGCATTTTTCTCAATACAAAATTTCTGAAAATTGAGCTGTTACACTAATTGTATAACATTATTACCTTTTACATGAACCTAATTGTTTTAAAAAATCACAAAAACAAAGTATTTTTTCCTAGAAAAAACTTGAAAAAATGAACTTTAATTTAACTAACTAAAAAGCTCGTAAGTTTTCCAATTCTCAACTTTTTTCTATTTTCTTAGGTTCACATAGAAACCACCAATATCAATAAAAATTTTTTCAAGCGATATGTATCGCTCGGACACAACGGAGTATAAAGCTCCTACCAATTTGCAACTCCCATGCAAACCTGTCAGAAAGACGTGATAATATGTCGGCTATTTTACTTTATTATGCATTAGAAAAATATATATTTTACTAGTTTAAGATATGTATGAAGATGCTCCTCATATTCAATAATCGAAGATTTGATAACCGATATATTGAAGAAATGTGATCGCGAAAGATTTTGTTTTGTTCGCTACGTTACCGATATTTTTTTGAATAAGCGCAACAGGACGTGCCTTATGTAACTTTTGTATATCTTTTAAACATTAAATTCACCCTTTTGCAAATAAAATCCACCTTTTTGTAAATGTACTTTTACAAATATATTTTTTGTTTTCTACTTTTACATATATATTGAATTAAAGAAAGAAAAAAAATGCGCAATGTTAATTACACAAGAAGAAATCCAAAATTTTATTATAATACATACAATAACATAATTACATGTGGAGATATATATATATATATATATATAATAATTCAATGACAACCATTTATAGATCAGGTTATTATGTGCATATATCTAGTACATAACAACCTAGTCCATAACGGTTCTCCTGTAGCAGCAGCTGGTAACTCAACATACAAATTCATATATTAATGCTAGTTGGGGGCTCTGAGTCGTAAAGTGTGCACACTACACGTCGGTAGTCTTCGGTGTTCGCAGTTACGTAGACTATAATCGTCTCCCATATACACACGTTGTCGCGTGGATATCCGTACGTATGTGCTTTTAATAGTAAGCGACACTTCTTGCAAACTATTTGTAATAGCCTCGTATAGGAGCCCAGTAAGGATCAACGTAAGAAAATAATACAGGAAGGCCACTCATCAGCAATAGGGGGGAATAAAGGCATAAGTAAAACCTACAAGAGATTATGCCAAAATTACCAGGGAGCAAGTATGAGAAATGACATACAGGAATACATTCAGCATTGCTTCCAATGTCAGACGAAGGAGCTCAGCAGGGTTAAGACCAGGCAACTTATGATCATTAACGACACTCCAGGAGCTGCCTTCGACAAAATATCCATGGATATCATAGGCTCCCTTCTCCGTACATCCAACGGCTAGGAATATATATTCACGGTCCAAGGTCTCCTTACCATGTACTGCTTAGCCATCCCTCTTGAAACAATTTCTGCGTTTAGAGTCGCTGATGCTTTCACGAAGCGATTTACTTGCACATTTGGTGCCTCTAAGGCCATCCTAACCGATCAAGGATGTATTGACGGAGCCATTCATTTGGTCCTTGACCCCTGAAGGGGGGTTAGAATGCAACTATGGAGGTGCCAAGCGGTAGGGACCGGCTGGACCTGGTTTCCCGATTCTACGCTCGACATGCGCGCGATTTACAAACTGCACTAAAACATAATCATATGTAGTATAAGAAATATTGATAAATATTGTTGCATTGTTGATAAAAACTGGCGAATATAATTTTACGGAATCCAGTATAAGTTATTGCCAGTGTAAGGAGATGGAAAAGGAGGGTATTAGCTTCAAACATTGAAAAAATGTTCTTCAAGCAAAGACTTGTGCATCTAAGTTATTTCGTATGTCTTCCTAATATATTAACTGATCGACCGATTGTTCTAACGTAAAATAGTTTTCGTCCGTTGCAAAACTTTTCTTCGAAATATGTAACATTGTATTGCAAATGTCTAAGAGTTATTGAGACGGCCTTCCACAATAGACAGTGGTCCTTCTTTTCTTTAAACTGTATCCTTGCGCCGCCTCGTGCGCAGCACACGCAATTCTCCCGTCGCCGAGAGAATGGGACGCAAAAGATTTCAAGTAAAGCTAGCGTGCCAGTTAATGTATCACTGCATAGAGAAGAAGATTTCCAGGAGAGGACAAGAGGACAAGATATTAGGAAGAGATTTCACAGCATATGATTGTGATCCCTGTAGTATTTAGTTCACTTTTTGTCATCTGTGCAGTTTTTGTATTTTTAAATATTTCCTTCCTTTGTTCACTATCCGAGTCGCTATGCCAAAAGCATTGGATTCATTTACCCAGGGCCGTATCTTTGCTATGTGGCAATGCGGTACAAACGTAATAGACATTGCACGTTTCATCGGGGACCATAAAAGAACTGTACGATAGTTGATCAACTGGTGGAAAGCAGACAAAACAGATTTGATAGACAGGCGCAAGCACAACCGACGTCCGCAATCTACATCGATCGAACAAGATTTATCTTTAGTTAAACAAATAGAAGAGAATCCTTTTCTTGGGAGTTGCCGCGCAGCACATGCACTAAATATACATATTTTAAAATCCACAGCGCAAAGGCGTTTGCACGAAGTGCACGTGCATCGTTATTGTCCTGCGCGCAAAATTATGTTATGCGATAAACATCGCGATCATTGCGCCGCCTTTGCGCTGCAGCAGTTTAACACCGCGTCACTGCAAGATTGGAATCGAACTATTTGGGTTGACGAAAAAGTATTTTATTCCACAGCCGATCGACGTCTTCATATCTGGAGACATGCAACCATCGACTTGATCAGAAGTATGTGGTTTCATATGGGCGAAGTGGGCGCATTACCTGTGGTGAATGGGGGTGGATCGTTGCTTGTCTGGGAGAACTAGTCAAAGTTTCGTACATTTTATAGTTTTTCTTTGATAAAAGTGAAAATGCAAGCCAGGCGGCTGAAATTGTGAATGGTGTTTATGGACCCGATACTGTAACAGCTAATTACGTGCAATTTTGATTTTGTCGATTTCGTTGAGGTATTTATGATGCACCTCACACAGGCAGGCCCGTCGTCGAAAATGTCGATAAAATCACAGAAATAATCGACAGTTAACCGGCAAGTTAGTAGTCGCAACATCGCCCAGGAGCTAAAGATCGGCCATAAACCAGTTTTAAACCATTTGCGCAAAGCTGAATTCAAAAAGAAGCTCGATGTTTGGGTACCACACCAATTAACACCAGAAACAAAATATTTATATTTTTGGTGAATAAGTGTGGATACACAACGATGAAGTCTACGAAAGTTGCCCTTAAGGATGTTGAAGCCGAAGAGTCTTTAGTTACAGAAGATCATAAACAGAAGAAGAATATTCCTCAAAGAAAAAAGACGACTGGTTTAAGATCAGCCGTGGCCTAAGTCATCATCTCTGCCTAAGTCGGAACCGGGTAGGAGGGCTGCGGACAGCATCATACTCAGCACTAAGTCAAGTTTCTCTCTTTCCAATGAACCAATGAACATTGAGTTTGAGTGCGACGACTTTTCAGGTTATACGAATTACGATACAGTCGTAATTTTTCTATAACTAATGAGTCCCTTATACCATTAGTTGACAAGGAATATGACTTGAGAGCATCATCTGACAAGCGCTTACCGCTGTCGTCTCGAGATCATGTTATAGATATGTCAATTGCATTCATCTTTTCGCACGTTACGTCCAGATAAAGACACTACATGGGGAAGCTAACCAGGAAGAGCAATCTCTCCTAAAGTATTTCAAGGACAAGAATTACGCCCTTGCCCCCGCCGTTTACGCATATCTCCGATGCATTGGAGACTTTCAAGTCGATTCAAAACACCATCACCTCGACATTCCTGTATGTCCGAATCAGAATGGTGATTTTGGTAAGGTTGACAAGAATAATCACTGGAAGTGCATGGCCCTTCCTGCACCGCATGTACTCGCGAAGGCAGTTGTCGCTGATCTTCGCTATACTACTGGCGTTGATCAAACTAGAGATTGGGATTTACCGGTCGAGCTTCGTCCCGACCCTTATGCACCAGATCCGGCTAAGCCAGACATTTTGGTGCGCCCAGGTCTTGCTAACTTGCTAGGATGGAATCGTGCTACACACCTTCCCACAAATCAACGCGTCTATATTGAAGACGCCAGCATTACTAATAACGGATTTGGTGGAAGGGGGAGGTTCTGTTTAAACACCCGTCTTATTGAGCGTGTTCATGACGCCGTTCCTAAGATAAAGTTAAGTGGCTCACTTTGTGAACGCCCATTTGGATCACCAAACCAGTTAATCTGGCTGAATCTGGCGTGAATTTATTTTTGAACCTAGCTACTCCCGAATAGACTCCTATTTGGAGGCAGAACTGGGAGACAATTGCATGTCGTCCGTTGAAAACGTGTAGGAGCAGTTGCTCATGTGTTTGATCTACGAGCGCGTAAAGATAATTACGCATCCAGAACTGGAGAACATTGCATCTGGTCATATTACGACTGGGATCAATACCAATTTGTTCCTGACAGCTGGAAGAACATCCGTAATACCACGTTTACATGGAACAGGATTGACCTGTTAAATGTCGTTGAATTTACTTTAGTGATTTTAGATCGCAACAATTTCCGTACCGGTCTGTTACGGAAAGCAATTGTTGAAAAAAAAAAAGAGTGTGACATAACGAAGACGGCGTGAAGGTGTACGGCTATTGTGTGCAACACGTTCCGAATAGAGACGCAATTTTGGCGGATGCAAGCTATCATGCTCTTATCCTCAGTGCATGTTTACCCGGTATGGAGGAGCGGTGCGCCCTGTGTCGGCAGATGCTGTTGAGCTTTCACCTTGCCAAAAGTTGCACCGAGTGCATCGAGGAATATTTTGAAACACCGCGGGAGACCCTTCTAAGCGGAATAGAGATAGAAGTGGTTACTCGCTGGTGATAGCTGCTAATAAATACATTTTTTTTTTTGAAAGAATAAAACACATTTCTTGGAATACACGCCCCATCCCTAACCTATAATAAGATTAGGACACACGTTGTAAGTTAGTTTTTTCGCCATGTTATAGGTTAGACACTTCATACAGCATACATCGAAGAACCATTTATGGCCACAGTGGAATAAAAATGGCCACTGCTGCGCTTGTGTTGTTAGCGAGTTTTTGCATTGCGATTGGCCAAGGGCTGATAAGATACGACTGCGGTTCCCCGCGTTCAAATATTACCACAATAAATGTAATCGACGTCGGGTAATGCGAGATTCCGCTGAACGAACCGAGGGCCCAGCCAGTGTACATTCAACTTCTTCGGCATTCACGGTACCACAGCGTGTCGGTTCTGCAATGCAGCATTATCGTACGAAGGAGCGTTTACTATTGCGGGATGTTCTCTGACGTGTCCGTGGTAAACAATGGACAGGCGGAATATGTGGTCGAGACGTCGCAGACACAGTGTAGGGAAATTCATCAGACCGGGACATATTCGCAGGGCTATAGAAGCATCTTGCGTGGATTGCATCTGAATGAAACGCATTCAAGATCCGTAATCATGGCCGCAAGCCTGTCATCCGATGGGAAGTGCACGGTTAACGAATATTCGGATCCCGATGGCAGCTGGAGCAGCGTATAGATGGTGCAGCGTGGTGGTGCAGGGACTGGTCACGATAACACTGTAGACCCATCTGACAGCGATTAATTTGGAAAGCGACAAAATCCATTAAAAAACGGGCACATCCTGTCAGTACTCCGCGGGACACTGCATGGATATGCCAAGTGCATATACCTACTGAGACACAATCCAGGACGATTTTTGCAAGTTCTAGGAGTACGACGTCCCGTACGAGGAGGGGGTACAAATACTGACCAACGAAACATTGAAACAGGGGCGGCTTGTTCACACTTTGGCAACAAAAGACATTACATTTAGGTTTACCAAGTAAGGCAAAGAAAATCTATACGGGTGTACTCTGGTCAAAACATAACATCCAAAATGAATTTTAGTAGAAACCAGAAAGAGAGACACCTTTGTAACCCGCAAACATATTATCCTTGAGAAATGAGACATTTTTACCTATATGAATTCTACATTCGTGTACGTCGAAAAACATTGACGATTGCTGATAACTTCCCCCTACAGAGATGTGTTGCAGCAACGCTGCAACCTTGAACAACAGGTGTTAAAAAATGCCCCGAGCATCGCTACGCAGGCACCGGACGAGTTTGCACACCATGAAGGGTATACTCTAAAGAAGGGTCCGAATTATATGGCGGTGTCGGAGTCCGACTAGAGGCGGAACGACGAAAGGTGTGACAACGAGGGAGGAAGAAATACCGACCGCCGTGAGGGTGGACGGTCAGTCATCGACTCCGAATACAGGGGAAGGAACCAACGCGGAACGATCGTACTCCCCATAGTAATAAGAGTACTAACACAAATAGTAATTAAGACACAAGCGACATAGCATTTAATAATTTCATTGTATCATTTCAGAATCATATTATTAACACCCGCATATGGTATTAATATCATAAGGACAGCCACTGAAGTCTCTGCTGCTTCAGGTACCGGGCAGCCGACCCGGGCGACGGTTAAAGTCAGCAGTAATGCCGGAGCCCGACGGGGCCCAAAGGCGGGCCTGGCGCGGCTACCGAAAATGGCGGCAGTCACGCTGACGGTCCCCCCAGAAGGGGCCCTCACGTATGCGCAGGCGATGTCAACCGCCAGGTCTAAAATAGATCTGGCGGAACTTGGCATCACTGCCATACGCTCCAGACGGGCGGCAACCGGGGGTCTGCTGCTGCAAATCCCCGGTTCTCAGAGCGGTCCGAAGGCGATCGCTCTGGCGGCACGCACGGCGGAGGCCCTAGCGGGGACTGGGGCGAAGGTCGTCCAGCCCTCCAAAAAAGCGATCCGCTTAAGAGGGCTGGACGACTCCATCTCGTCCCGAGACGTGGCACGGGCAGTGGGCACCGCGGGCGGATGCAGACTGGGGAGATACGGACCTCCACCCTCTGTGGCTTGGGCTCGATCTGGGCACAA
Organism: Ampulex compressa; assembly: GCA_038496175.1. NCBI lineage: Eukaryota > Metazoa > Arthropoda > Insecta > Hymenoptera > Ampulicidae > Ampulex > Ampulex compressa. Next base: position 24,943 of record JBCFXI010001773.1, read on the forward strand.
TGCCCGCTCGTGGCGGCGAAGAAAACTGTCGCGGCCGGCTGCTTGTGGGTGGGCTGGTCCTCCGCCAGGGTGGAGCCGCTGGCGGCACGCCCCCTGCGGTGCTTTCGATGCCTGGAGCTGGGTCATACCAGCTCCAGATGCCCAGGCGCCGTGGATCGCAGCGGGCGCTGCTACCGGTGCGGTGGCTCAGACCACCGCGCTGGGCAGTGCTCGGCTGTACCGAACTGCCCACTGTGCAGTGACCTCGGGCGGAGGGCCGACCACCGCGTTGGCGGCGCGTCCTGCGCCCCAGTGCCCTCCAAAAGAAGGAGTGGCAGGAGTGGGACGAAGGATGCGACGGCTGCTACGGTGACACCGCCGGACGTACCGTCCGCAGCCGTGCCGGCGGCAAATACCGATGCCGCCCGTCCAAGGACGACGAAGGAGCCGACAACTGGCCTGAAGGAGGCCATGGACATGGAATAAACTTCATGATCCGTTACCTCCTACAGGCCAATCTGAACCACTCGCGCGGGGCCCAGGACCTAATGGTCCAGACCATGCACGGGTGGAACATCGGGGTGGCGGTTGCCGCAGAGCCGTATCGCGTCCTGGACCACCCAGACTAGGTGGGGGATGCAAGCGGCCTCGTGGCGATCGTCAGGTTCGGCACGCCGCGCGCTGATCGAGCGCGGGGCGGGATACGCGGCGGCACAGTGGGGGGACATCGCGGTGGTGGGATGCTACATCTCGCCCAACTGCGGTCTCGACGCATTCGAGACGTACCTGGGTGAGGTCGGGCAATGTGTTGCCCGACTTACCCCTCGCCCGGTACTCGTCCTGGGGGACTTTAATGCTCACGTTACGACGTGGGGGTCCCCCAGAGACGACGTACGAGGGCGGCTGATGCTCGACTGGGCGGCAGAAGGGGAGCTCCGTTTACTGAACCGGGGCTCCACACCGACGTGCGTAAGGTGGCAGGGGCAGTCCATCGTCGGTCTGACGTGGGCAACCCCTGCCGCCGCACGTCGCGTGTCGGGCTGGCGAGTGGCGGCCGAGATGGAGTCTCTCTCGGACCATGTCTACGTCCTGATGGACGTAGCCGCCACTCGTCGGGCAAACGAGACCCGACACGGCCGTCCAGGGAGCCACGCACCACCGCGTTGGTCGCTTAAGCGACTAGACGAGGACATCCTGATGGCAGCAGCCCACACCGTGGCTTGGCCGGAGCGCAATCCGGCCGAGCCCGTCGATGTAGGGGCGGAGTCCGAGTGGCTCCGGGGCGCAATGACGGCCGTATGTGACGCCGCTATGCCCCGGGCCAGACTCCGAACTCCTCGCGCGGTGTACTGGCGGTCGGGCGCGATAGCAGACTTGCGCGCAAAGAGCGTGCGCGCCCGGCGCCGACACACCCGTACCCGCAGAGGGCGGAATCGCGACGAGGCGTGGGTTGCAGATCTGTATGAGGGCTTCCATGAGGCACAGGTAGCCCTCAGGCAGGCCATCAAAGCGGTCAAGGCCCAGGCTTGGCAAGAGCTCCTCGGGACTCTGAACAAGGACCCAAGTGGGCGCCCATACCGGCAGGTAATGGGTAAGATTCGCCCATGGGTCCCACCGATTACGGAGTCCCTAGACTCCCAGCTTCTTGGGGGAGACGTCTCGATGCTCTTCCCCAACTCTCTGGGGAGAGTGTCGCGGCGGCCCCCGCCTGATACCCTGCCGGACCCCACCATCTGGTTCGACGAGCTGGGGATCACAAAAGGGGAGTTGTACAAGGCTTTTAAGCGCCTCGGGGCCCGACGCACCGCGCCGGGTCCCGACGGCATCTCTGGACGGGCCTGGGTCTTGACGCGAGGCGTCCACGGGGCCAGACTGGCGAAGCTATTTAATGGCTGCCTCCAGTCTGGCCAGTTCCCCCCACTGTAGAGGCGGAGTCGTTCGGTCCTTATTAGAAAGGAGGGCCGGCCCGCAGACTCCCCCTCAGCATACCGGCCGATTTGTCTGCTCGACGACGTGGGAAAGCAGTTTGAGCGCTTATTAGCTTCCCGCCTCGTCGAGCACCTGTCCGGCGCTGGCCCCGATGTGGCCGAGAGCCAGTTCGGCTTCAGAGTGGGTCGCTCGACCGTCGACGCGGTCTTGCGTGCGAGGGCCCACTCTGACTCGGCCGTCTCTCGGGGTGGGGTGGTCAACGCATTAACACCCTCCCCTGGGAGGCCATCCTGGAGGGGCTCCGATACCATCAGGTGCCAACCTACCTCCAGGATGTGATCGGGGACGATCTATCGGAAATTGGGTAGAATACCTGGACAGGTTGGGCACGCTGGTCGTGCGGGAGACTCGGGGCGGTGTCCCACGGAGGTCCGTCCTGGGGCCGATCCTGTGGGACATCGGATACTATGCGGTCTTGCGGGCGGACCTTCCCCGCGGTGTCAGCGTTACGTGTTACGCGGATGACACGTTAGTGCTGGTCATCGGGGAGGACTACAGATGCACGCTCCGCCTCGTTGAATGCGGGGTGGCCTGCGTCGTCCGAAAGATAGAGGAACTGGGACATCGCGTGGCTCCCCATAAAACGGAGGCATTGTGATTCTACAACCCCCGCCGCCGTGGGGAGCCACCCAGGTTCCGGCTCCAGGTAGGTCAGGCCGAAGTCGAGGTGGGCCCTGGGATGAAATAGCTGGGGCTCACCTTGGACGATCAGTAGCGCTTTACCGCTCACTTCGATCGCCACGCCCCCCGAGCGGAACGGATGGCTAGCTGGCTAGGCCGCCTCCTTCCAAACCTTGGGGGGCCTGAGGACAGGGTCCGCCGCCTTTATGCCGAGGTCGTGCTGTCTGTGGCCCTGTACGAGGCCCCGGTATAGTCGCGCGACCTGATGGTCAGCCGGGAACGGCTGCGCCGGATTGACACGCCGATGGCCATCAGAATCGCGCGTGCGTACCGCACGACATCTTACGCGGCGGCGATACTTCTAGCGGGGCAGCTCCTCATGAAACTCCTGGCGGAGGAGATGAGGGAGAGACACTCGCACTCCTTGTCCCTCCGTCAGGCAGGGGATGCCCCGCCAGAACCGGCGATCGACGAGGCGACCGCGAGGCGTCAAGCCCGGGAGCGTGCTGTCGTGGCTGTCCTGCCCGGTCTCGAAAAGTGGCTGGGCAGGACCTGGGGACGGTTGACCTACCGGCTGACGCAGGTGCTCACCGGGCATGGCTGCTTCGGTGAGTACCTGTGTCGGATAGAGAAGGTGAGGATGACGCAGAGCCACCACTGCCACAATGAGCAGGACATGGCGCAGCACACGCTGCAGATTTGTCCAGCGTGGCAGTGCGAGCGTCGTGTCCTGCGCAAAAAAGTAGAGGAGGAGCTCTCGCTATCGGCCATCGTCCGCGTGATGCTGAGCAGCGAGAGGTCCTGGCGCGCCGTGGCCTCCTCTTGCGAGCAAGTAATGCTTCGGACGGAGGCCGCGGGGCGTATCCGGGAGCGCGCGGGTCCCGCGCGCGTATGGTCAGGTGATGGTGGCAGAGGGCGCATGCGCTCTATGTCGCCCCCGCCTGAACTAAGCATTTTTCCTTGTAGCGATACCTCTGAGAGAACAGCTCATCCGTACGATGAGCGTCCCATTGCACCAGCTGCATCACTGGAGGTTGCAGGCGGCTCGAGTGGGGGCTCGGGTTGCCATTGCACGCAACTCTCCGGGAGGGACGGCGTTGTGTGGCGGCCGTGCGACGCCGTGAAATTAGGTGTTTATTGAGGTTTTGGAAGGTCCTCAAGACCCTCCCACGTATGGGTGGCCCTAAGGGGCTGCAGCGCGGGTGGGCACCGTGATGTGTTACTTGTACTTCCCGGTGCCTCCCCAAACTGCGCATAAGATGGCCGCCGTGGGGGTTTTAGCCGGTAAGAATCCGGCACACCCCCGGCTCTCCCCCCAGGGGAGTCTATAAAGATTTTCCCCACGCAAAGGAAGGGAGAAACAGAGAGAGAGGGAGAGGGAAAGAGAGGGGGGGGGGGGCAATGCATTCACCAAAAGCGACAGTTTGGTGTGGGTTTTGTAGTGGTAGCATAATTGGCCCGTTTTTCTTTGAAAATGCTGCTGGAAACGCTGTTACCAGCAATGACGACCGTTACAGAGTTATGTTGACTAACTTCTTATGGCCTCGAATCGATGCTAAGAGTGTGGACGACCTTTGGTTTCAACAAGATGGTGCCGCATGCCATACAAGGCGACTGACAATCGATCTCTTGCGCACCAAATTTGACAACCGAATAATCAGCCGTTTTGGAGATGTCAATTGGCCTGCGCGGAGCTGCGATTTGACGCCACTAGACTTTTTTCTGTGAGGTGCCGTTAAGGATGGATATTATGCGGAGAATCTAGAGACAATTCCAGCTTTAAAACGTAACATCGCGACTGTTATTAGCGAGATAGGCGGCAAAATCATCGAAAAAGTGCTTGAAAACTGGACTCGCAGGATGGCTTACTGTAAGGCCAGCAGAGGGAGCCACATAAACCAAATTGTTTTTGATTTTTAAATCAGAGACTCCAACCTTCACGATAAAAAAAAATGTTGTTTTAAATATTGATGTACACTCATTTTACGGCGTTTTTAAAAACAAACATTTAAATGCCCCACCCTTTATAAATTTAGTTGTGAAGATCCAATTGATAAAGCAATTAGTGATAAGACCCGTATCAGACCCATAAGAATTGGTGATTTCTTCGAGAGACCTGAAGCATAACAACCAGCTAACCATTTCTATTTGCGATAATTCAATTACAAAGGAGCTGAGGCACAACAAGAGCCAGGTTGCGTATCGGTCAAAATGTACAAACTCATATTTTGACATTTGCAACCAGAGCCTGGTCAACCTAGAACCATTGAGGCGCAACAATACCCTGGTTGCGTATAGGAAAGCAAGGAAAACTAACTCCGTCTGATGACGTCGAAAACCGCGAGCAAAAATCGGAGCGGGAAGCAGCTTGAAACCAGGGTGGTATTTTTCGATCTAAAAGGGGCAATAAAAAGATTTGTTACTAGTCATGTTTCGGAGAAATCTCTCTCAGACTCCTCACCTCCTCCTCCTATCCCGCATCCTTTCGTTAAGGTGCAACACCCTTATGGCATTTTCGCCTCGGAATTCACCGAAAGTTAAATAAAATTCACTCAAAAACCCATCATTGAATAAGCTACATCCCAGGGAAATGTCGCAGAAACACGATAACAACAAAAATTCCAACAATATTAAGCAAAATAGAGCAAGTAATTAAGAAAAAATCTTTCCATAACTTTGAACAATATTAGTCAAAAAATTCTAGAAGATGGACATGCACAATTAAGCATTAGTTTCATAAAGCAATGCATTTGAAGATACTGAACCCAATCAAAGATGTTTTCCAAAATAAAATTTAGTGCTAGAAATATGTTACCTGATCTGTAAAATTGTGACAATATAATAGATGTAATTAATAACTCAGTCGGAACAATAATGTCTGTAAATTGTTATAATTATTACACGAATCGGTATGTTAACCGTTTGAGTGTAGCGGGTTTTGCTGTTTTCCCGTCTAAAAGTGCCAAGGAGCGCTTTTTCGTTTGTCGCGTTGTCTCTCTAAAAATGCCAAGCGGCGCGATAGCGCTGGTCTTATTCTCCGACTAAAAATGCTAAAGAGCGCTATTGCACTGTTTTCTGCTCTTATACGGTAAGTTATAATTCTTTCATTGTAGTGTTGTTCTGACGTCTTTCTGAGCATAAGTACAGAGATTAGCGTGTTTAAATACTTTAAAATATTATTTAAATATTTTATTGGATGTAGAAAAGAAATATATACAGTAAAATTCTCACAATTTTGTTATGTAATCTACAGTATAAATTTATTTTCTTTTTATTTGATGCCCTTCAGCTGTTCAATGGCTTCTAAACGTAAAACGAATAACATAACAGAGGATTCGAATTACGACAACGATGTTAGCCATGTTGTTATTTTTTAAAGAAGAAGAATTAATGTCATCGACGATTCTTTTTCTGATATTAATATCCATAAGTCCGGTAACATTTAGAAATATATTATGATTACGGAAAATGAATATAATGATCAAGGCAACTCATTCCAATACATTGAAAACTCGGGACCGCAACACCGTTTATCTAATAGAGCCAAACCGATTAAATATTTCAATCTCTTTTTCACTAATTCTCTTTGGGCAATGATGGTTGAGGAAACAAACAGATAAGCAGAAAAATTGTTATCAAACACCACAATAACTGGTAAGTCTAGAATGATAAATTGGTATCCAGTCACTATCCTGGAACTGAAAGCATATGTAGCCGTACTATTGGAAATGGGGATAACAAATAAGCCAACAATAAATTTATATTGAGCCGAAGATTCTAGAGCTATACCTTGGTTTAAAAAGATGTTCCAAAGGAACAGCGAAAAAAAGATGTACGGATTACAAAAACTACACGGATGCAATTTAAGGCGTTGTGTAGTCTGTAGTACCAAAACCAGTGCTATTAGAAGGTCCAGATTAATTTATGTGGCATGCAAAAAAGGTTTGCATGCATTATGCTTTGACAAGCATTTCTGTACATTTTAATGATATTTGTATCCAAATGTTAGACTGAAATTAAAATTCTTTCTTTTATCAGCTGTCTCTTTATTTTAGTTTTTCCTGAAATGGAATGGTAGTCGTAAAGTCGCGCATCGACAGAAACCGAACGTGTCGCGGTTGTCGGCTTCGCAGTCTACAGCGCTGGCACTTTTCGAGCAAAACAGAAGTAGCGCAAAATCGCTCCTTGCCACTCAAACGGTTTAGTTACTAGTTCCTGCTACAGGAGATCCGTTCATAGACTCGGTTATTAAGTATATATGTCTAGTACATATATGACGGTATCTCCCGAAGAGAGATATCGTCGGGAGACGGGAGGAAGATGGCCGACTCAGTCTATGGGTCCAGGTTCGCTTGTCCCGAATGAGTACAGCGTTTTTAGACCATGAGCGTGGTTTATTCGCGCAATGACTAGGCGAGGTTTACAGTTTAAGCAGCTTACAAGCTACTTTGCGATCTTACAGGTTAGGCGCGAAGATGCCGGTTGGGTTCGCCGCTATACGATTCGGTCGCGGTTGCCGCTATTTGGCTACGAAGGAAGCGGCCATACGCGTCCCAGAGCACCCACCACCAAGGCGCAGCCAAGACATCCCATTGCTCGAGAAGGACCGTCATCCGACGGGTGCTGCCGAGAGGCGAGGAAGACCAACTCTCCCAGAACGGGTTGAGTAGGTCGAGAAAATGATATTTCTTGGCAGGCGGTGAATACGTTATCCTACGGGACCGCTGAAGGTATCGGTTAGCAGGTTACAAACAACACCCCGGTTAGGAGCTGCAACTAATATCTGTATATTTCACTGGGCGGACTCTGCTCGGTACCGGACGCGCTGAGGTGTTCCATTGCGCCCCAGTTATTATCGCTGCGGGCAGCAATAAGTCACGAGATAACCGGTTGCAGGCAAGCCGCTCTGAGGCGGCCGCAGGTACTACCACGGTCTTGGTAGCCAGATCGCTGATGCCTGGGCACGTGCGCGCGTATATTCGTTACACCCCCTCGCCCTTTCTTCGGAAGGTAGAGCTTGCCCTTCCAAAGTTTATAGTTCGGATGGAGGCGCTTAGCCTAATTATGTGCAAACTTATTCTAACTTAACCTAGCATAAGCTTACTTATCCTGGTCCTCCGTCCCTCGAGGCCCTCCTTGAGGCAATGGTCTCCTCGAGGGAGAGCTGGCGCGCGGCCCTCAAATTCTGTGAGGCAGTCTTCGCGGTCAAGGAGCAGGCCGAGAGGGAACGCGTGCGAGCAGGACGTCGCGTAGTGGCTCTCACCGATATTCGGGAGAGCAAGGACGATGCTGAGCCGGAGATGGACCAGCCGCATTAGGAGCGCTCACCGGGTCCGGCATGTTGGAGTCCAGCAGCGACCAAGTTGCCTTAGCCCCGTCGATCAAGGAGATACCCCCCCCCCCCATCGCACCAGCGGATGAGTGTGACAGCCTGAGACGCGGGCGGAAGGCGCCCAGGAAGAAATGGCTTCGGTCGTCCCCAGGGCAGCTTTCTTTGCGTCAGCACGCCCGCGAATGATTGCACGGTGGTGGTTTTTAGTGGATAAGAATTCCACACTACCCTGTCTCTAAGCCCGTTCGGCCCGGATGTACCATCCGCCAACATCTTCAGGATCGACACCTGCGGAGCGAGGCGGACAGGGTGCCTTTTGAAGGTTTTCCTCACATTAAGAAAAAAAAGCTTACGTATCCTAACTTAGTCTACGCTTAATTTAACACATTGCGTACGGGAAACGAGATATCTCGTCTTTAGCAACCCGAACGTTGTGGCCGGGAGACGAGATTTCTCGTCTTCAGGTTTCTTCGACTCAATTGACGATTTAAGGAACTAAAAATTAACTTTCTTGTTACGTTACCAGGGTAACCAGGAAGTCTGGCGTATCCCCTTAACAAATGGTTAGCAAAAGAAAAATGAATGTCAACCTTCTGAGAGCATAAAAATCAGTCGGTCAGTATAGCCATTACATTGGTAGCTCTGTGTCTCTGTGCATCATACCTTAATTAAATTATTTCTTTATAGGCAATGGAATAAAGAAATTTCCAACAAAAAATGTAAAGTTTATGTGTCCAATGGAAGTGAATATATGCATCATATAATGTGTTTGTAGAGCGCCCAAAAATGTGCAGGCCTGCAAGCGCATCGCGCGACCAGAGCGCCGTACGCAATGTGTTAATCTAGCCACGCCGGTGGATGAACATCAGGCCGTCGGTCTTCTAATTGCAGTAAGCCTCCCGGACGAACGCGCAGATTCAGTTGTTCTATCGGGGTACCGGTGAAATACGTATCATCACCGGGGCAGCTGGACTCGAATAGTCTGCCGACGGCGGTCGTCTTGCACGACCTTGGCGAGGTGGTTGGTTGACACTCCCTCCCTTTCGGAGACGTCCTCGGGCTCGGCGAGCCCGGAGAGGGTTTTCTTGGCAGTCGGCAGACTTTGGAGATCTTCGCCTGGGTAAAATGGCGACGGGTGGGCCGTCAGAGCAACCACTCGCAGCCTTCGAGGGTCGACTCTGATGCCGCGCGATGCCTCGGTGGTAAGGAGGAACCGAGGGAGTTCGGCGTGGCGGGCTTTTGGCGGTGCCTTGGCCAGTGGACGTCCCCTCGGGGGATGGCGCTACAGTCATGGCCTCGGGCATCGCAGCGGCCGTCCTTGTCCCACCGGGGCCGCTGGTTAGCCAAGCAGTCAGTGTTCTTGCGCTGCCCCGGCTTCTGTTCGCGAGGCGGTAGACGCACCCGGGGTGGCGGCCCTAACGCTAATGCCCTCAGGGTGTCGAGTTGGTCTACCCGTACGGTGGCCTCAGGGGGTATCAGGGCGTTAGCCGGTAATAGAGCTGCGGCCTGGTCTGTTGGATGCAATAGGCCATTGATACTCTTCCACAGTAGCATGCTTGCCTTCAGACCCCTCTCGCAAATCAGAACCTGTCTAGGGTTTCAAATCTTGTAGCGCCAAATTAGCGCAGAAGCTGTCCGCTCCTGTAGACAGAGCGTGCTCCCGACACATGATCTGCGCTCCGACTTCCAGGCACCACACTAACAGCAAAAGTTGTAGAACTTCTCCTGACAGGACGTCTCCCTGGCTTATTCCCGGCGGGAGAGAGCCAGGGCCTCTCTTAGCTGGTAAAGGGCGGCCGGGCGCTGCAGCACTTCGTCCTCTCAGGGCTCTGCGATATTGTCGCACCGATCTTCTGGCCGGTTAATTACGGGCCCCCAGAGTTCCCTGCCGGTTGCAAGGTAGGCGAGAGTAAAGCCGGTGGCTCTATGCACGGCCGGTGGTCATCCTGACAGACTTGCGGTATCATGGTCCCGATGACTCGGTTCGTTTCTTCCATGGGGTTACACTGGGGAGTGTACGTTGGCGCCCACCGGTAATGGACGCCGTAAGATCGCAGCAGGTGGAGGAAGTCCCCTCTGATGAATTTTCGCCCATTGTCTGTGATAATGATGCGCGGGGTCTCGTAGCGAAGGATGACCCTGTCGAGTATGGCTTGAGCTACGGCGGAGGCGGTAACTTGCCTTAATGGCTGCAGTTTGACCCATTTTGTGAACTTGTCCTGCATCACCAGCAGCTACACGAACCCTTTTGAGAAGCGAGGTAGCGGACCGACCAAATCTACTGACACGACGTTCCACGGATCCTTGGCGGTCGTAGTGTGCATTATCCCGGCGGGTCTCTACTGTGAGACTTTGTATTTCGGGAACTGCTACAGGTTCGAACGTATTTGGCGGCTTCTTCCCACGCGTGGCCAGTAATCTCGTTGTGTTAGCCGTTGCAGAGTTTTAGTGATCCCCAATTGGCCAGCGGTAGGGAGGTCGTAGTATCGCCGGAGCGCTTCCAGCTGTTATTTGGAGGGTAAGCACTTCTTCCGTACCCACTGTGGACGGCCCGCCAGCTGGTCCGGAATGTGGTATTGTAGACGATTCCCCTGTACGCAGTAGTCCGGGTAGCGTGATGGATGCACCCGCACGGCCTTGCGGAGACGAGAGGGCCAGCCATCCTCGCCCATGACATTGCATCTTTCGAGTTGCTGAAAAAAAGCATCCGCCACAGGGTTCAGTTCCCTCTACCGGTACTTCACTTCGTATGAATGCTGGTGGAGCTTCAACCGCGAACGGAATAGTCGGCCCGAGGGAGAGTCTATTGTCCCCAGTAAGCGTGATCCATCGAAACGATGAAGTTTCTTGTCCCCCTGCAATCGTCCCTGCCGTACTTCGATCGCATTTTCCATTCCACCGCCAAGCATTCCTCTTCGATAGTGGTGTAGTTCTCTGCCTTGGTCAGGCTGCGGCTGGCTTAGGCGATGACCTTTTCGCCACCCTCGTTTAGAGGGTGAATTTTTGGTTGAAGTCCGGACAGGCCAACACAGGGGCGCCGTTAGCTCGTCTTGGAGTCGGTGAAAGGCGACTTCCTGTGGTTCGCCTCATGCCCAGCGGCGGTTTTTCTGCGTGAGCTGGTGAAAGAGGGCGGCTATCTCTGCAAAGTGCTCGATGTACATTTAGTACCAGGACACCATGCCGAGGAAGCGTCGCAGTTCGCGGATGTTAGCTGGTGTGTGTACTCGGCGGATAGCATCAATTCTATCGTAGTTCATATGAATCACGGCGGCCATGATGCGGTGTCCTAGATACCTGAGATCGGTGCGGCAGAACTGGCACTTTTCTGGATAGGGACGGAGGCTAACCTTGCGGAGGCGAGCGAACACTTCCCGGAGGTTCGACAAGTGTTCTTCAAACGTGCCCCTCAGGATCACGATGCCTCCCAAGTAGGCTAATATCCGGGGTTTCATTTCGGGGCCGATTATTCGATCTGATAACTGCTGGAAGATAGCGGATGCCGAGTGCAAGCCGAAGGACATTCGGCAAAACTGGAATAGCCCACGTCCCGGAATGATGAAGGCAATGATGGATTGGCTCTCCGGAGCTAGCAGGATCTACCAATATTCTTCAACCAGATAAATGGTCGAAATGAAACGGGCGCCCCGTAGTTTGTCCAAAGTGACCCGTAGCTGGGGTACGCGTCCCGGACGCTGACTTGGTTGACTCGTCGAAAGTCAACGCAGATCCTTGGCTTTCCGTTGTTCTTGTGGAGGATTACCACGGGCAAGCTTCAGGGACTTTCGGAGAGCTCTACCCCCTCCCCCTTCCACCTCTTCACTTAGCATCCGATCTACCACGGAGTTGATGATTGCCTTCACGGCTGGGTTTGGAGGGGTATACCGTTGCTTGACCGGCTGGTAGGTGATGACTCTAATACGATGTTTGATCAGCCGGAAGGGACCCTGGGCTCGCGCACAACGCGGAAGCTCTGAGGCCAGTACACCTTCCAGTCGTTAGTGCTGGGACGGGTTGCAGGGAGACAAACCTTCCTCGATCGCCAGGCGGCCAGTGCCCAGCTACCAGCAGATTCCATTGCCGAATCTTAGGATTGCCTGGAGGGCTGTCAGGGCATCCATGCCCAGCAACGCCTCCTGGGCCAGCGTCTCCATCACTACGCATCGCACAGTTAGGTCTAACTTTTCGATCCCGGCGGTGACCTGAACTTCCCCGGTGATGTTGGTCCATGTCCTCGGTAGTGGAGCGGCTCTTTGGCTCTACTTTTGAGTACTGACTGAGACGGTCCCTCAATTGATCGACCGTACCCCTTCTGAGTCGAGTCCCATCTGCATGGTACTGGCACGGAGTTCGCCCTTCGTTAGGCGGTAGGATCGACCCAACGCTATATTCGGGTCCTCCCTTCTGCGTCTCTGTTCAGACACCGGATGGGACGTTATCTCGGGAGAGGAGATATTGTCGGGAGGCTGGAGAAAGGAAGCCGACTTAAACGATGTCTCCAGGTTTGCTTGTCCCACATCAGCACAGCGTTTTTAGACAATAAGCGTAATTTATTCACGTACTGACTAGGCGAGGCTTACGACAGGCTACGCAGGCTTATAGTCTATGCGACTTACATGCTCGGTCGCGGTCTTACAGACTAGGTGCGATCTTGTAGTATACACGGTCTTACAGGCTAGTTGCCTGTAACCTGTCGCCTGAAGATGACGGTCGGGGTGGTCGCCTCTATTCGGCTCGGTCGCAGTTACCGCAATTCGGCTACAAGGGAAGCAGCCATGCACGTCCCGGGGCAACCACCACCAAAGGCGCAGCCAAAAGCGTCTATTACTCGGGAAGTACCGCCATCCGACGGATCCTGTCAAGAGGCGAGGAAGACCTGCGCTCCCAGAACGGGGCGAGTCGGTCGAGAAAACGGTATTTCTTTGCAGGCGGCAAATACGGTGTTCTATGGGACCGCTGCAGGTATCGGGTAGCAGATTACAAATAACGCCTCGGTTAGGAGCTGCCACTAATGCCTGTATATTTCACTGGGCGGTCTCTGCTCGGTATCCATTTCGCCCCCGTTATTATCGCCGCAAACGCTAATGAGTCGCTAGTCGTGACCGGATCGCTCTGAGGCGGCCACGGGTATTACCCAGGAGCGCCTCAACGCATGCGCACGTATATTCGTTACACACAATAACCTAGTCTATAAACAGTTCTACTTGAATTATTATTATTATTGAATTACTGAATTGTTTGCACACAGTTTTCATACATACTTTTATCTGCATATGTAATTATGCAATTGTCAGTATTATAATAACATTATATAAATAAAATTATATCCATTATATAAAGATGTATCATTAATTTATCTGCCACACTGTATAAATAAATATCAAATTTCAAAAACTTCAACATTATTCTGCCTCTCCTTTCTAAAAAAATTCCTGAGAATCTTGCATTTTGAAGGCGTCTAATTGTATCTCCTCTATGAAGTTTGGTACAATTTAATACTACATCTGTTTATTCTTTTCTTGCACGCAAAGTTGGATATATCACAGTACTAAATGTCAGACATTTAATGATAGAATGGCAGAAATTTTGCACCTGTTTTCAAAATGCGTGATGTAATATTTACAGGGACTTAAGACTTTACATTCTCGCGTATTCAAAAAACGTGATGTAAAAATTACATGCACAGTTTACAAAATGTTCGGTACATCCGCAACATTGCTATTCGGCAAATAATATAAATTAGACGGTTTAATAGCCGGATATATTTTAAACCTTCAATATTAGGTGCCAATTTTGCATCGGACGCGGCCAACGATGGACAGTATTTTGAATGATAAATGTTTAACCAGTTCTTTTACAATAAAATCCTAATTTCGGAAGAAAACCGGCTGAAGCAAAGTACTACACCTAATATTTCTATAGAATTTTATTTTTGACTTGCTCGCTAAAACTACCGGATCTTAATTAAATAGAATTTTGCTTGAATAAATTAGATTTGAAAATTAAGCACCATTGTCCCAATTTAAAAGAAAAAATAAATTTCGTTTTGGTCGTGGACGATAACTAATTTCACCATTTCAGGAATTTTATAGTATAGTTGGGAAACATATTGTGCCGCCGATAGCAGGCACTCTATCATCAAGCAGGATTGGATGCTTCATCACCACTCGCATTGTCATCAAATAGCTTGTTGACAAGAAGAAAATATTGCGAGTTTTTCCAAAAGATAGACATAAGTTTTTAAGTTATCTAAAATTTAGTGCAATCTAGTACGAATAACTGCGTTGTATTCAGTATTAGATTCAGAACTCGTATTTAAGCTGCCCTTTACCATGACTTTACGTGATAATATTCATAATACTATTCAGTATAAAAATACTATTGAAGAGATTACAAAAATTAATATGAAGAAGGCTAACAATGCATAAATAACACTGGAATTAGTTTAGTGGAGAATAGAACATGGAGTAAATGCCCTTCACAATTCAAATTTTACGAGAATTTTGGGACACCCTCCTAATTCCTAGTTGGTATGTTACTTTGAGTATCTAATTACGGTTTTCTTTTTAATTTTGAACGTTTGCTTTTAAAAAGACAGAAAAGTTTTCATCAAAACATATTTTACGGGTCTGAATGTTGTATGAATTTCATAAAAAAAATTCTGCTTTAATCGCTACAAACAACATTTGTGACGTTTATGGCGTTAAACTAAATGTGTGCACATGCAAATAAGAATTCAATTTGGAAAATTTATGTCTATATAATGAATCCCGGTCAGAAAGGTCTATTAAAGCAAATAATATAGTGTTACTGACCGAAATATAATAAAATCTAGAATTAACGATTCAGTAATTACTATTGGAATACTAATCTTGCAGAGCAAATTCGTCCTTTGATCAGCAAGATTAAAAGAATATGTGCATATTAGATACATTCATTGCGATAATCCGACATTTTGACTCAATTTTGAGCCCTTATTACGAAAATTTATTCCATGTAAAACTTAAATTCACCGTGAGTAACGCCGAAACGCGAGCGTTAGGCTAAGAAACGTTACGCGCTCCGAAACCAAAGTAAATAGATAGATATAGGCGTATGCTCGTGCCACGGGCTAAATTGAAAAGAGCAGCATGGGCGAATTCGTGGAATCGATGCGAACATCGGTTGACTCGCGCCAAGCGCGTTCTCTGCCGATATGCCCAGCGACCCGCATCCGGCAGTTATCCTTTGTTTTTCCGAGAAGTGACACGTGCATTGTACAGTTCCTAGATTACACGATTTTCCTACGATTAAGTGTATTTTCTTCCTTGAATTCCATTCCAGTCAACTCCCGAGAGCTGTCCCCAGCTCGGCCAGCGTATTCGCATTAACCCCTTCCCGTGCTTTAACGAGTCTGGCTCGTGATGAAAATTTTGGCCCAAAAATGAATATAACAAGCCAGGCTCGTGAATAGATAGTCGGCCCAAACATAAACATCACGAGTCAGACTCGTAAGTAGATAGTCGGCCCAAACGTAAACATCACGGTGGGCTCATTTCCCAAAAAATATCGATCCGACGCCTCGAAAGAAGCACTCAACAAAGACG